>JALBUQ010000068.1:0-121675 GCA_024364755.1 Pseudohyphozyma bogoriensis
GTTTCTTTTGCGTTTGGATACGAAAAGGGTGAGCACTCGCTAACGACTCAAATCCAGTGATACACGTGTCCGGAGGGCAAGTGGGGAAAGGAGAGAAGCGAGGAGCGGTGAAGTGTGTAAAACAAAGCGTCTAGCATTAGCAAAGCAGCTATGACCCTCAACAAAAAAGAAAAGAAAATCAAGCGAGTAAAACAAGCGCCTTGCACCCCTCGTCTCCACCCACATTTACCACCCAGCTGGACGAGGGCACGTCGCTGCCTCTCCAAACACCGTACGATGAGGACTCTTCTCAACGGGAACCTTCGCCAAATCGACCGCTGTGCCGTTAGTTTTTGGTTCGAAGGTGTGGTGGGACTTGGTGGAAGGCGCGGTGTTGATGGGACTGATGCCAAGCGCGCGGTTGCTCTCGAACGGGATCTCCTTGCCCTCCTCTCCTCCAACTGAAGAAAAAAAAAAGGGGAATGTCAGTCTTACTAGCGACTAGAGAAGAGGAAAGGAATGGAAACAACTGCACGCACCTTCCTTGACATGCCTCGAGAGCTCCTCCAAAATCTTCCTTCCCCCACCCACGATCAACTCCTTCGCAACGTCCGCGCCCAACGCCTCTGCCTCCTTGATCGAGTGCACGACCCTCGTGATACTCGAGACGACACTCGAAGTCCCCGCCAACGAAGTGATCGTTCCCGTCAGCGTGAGCGTCGCGGAGTGCGGATCGTGCGGCGACGTCCTCCTCGCTGGATGACCGAGAGGCAAGCCGTTCGAGATGCCGTTGGCGACATAGTGCGCATCGATCTTTGGCGAGGTGGGAGTGATCGTCGAACCGATGATAGGACACTTGGCGGCATCGACCTCCTCGACGAGGAACGATTCGGCACCGACAGGTACGGAACATCCTCCCTCGAGGAAAGAGAGCATGCTCCTCTCGGCCCTGGTAGTCCATCCCGTCTTCCAGCACTCGAGAGACCCCACAATCTCCGCTGCACGAGGATCGCCGGAACGCATCTCGACGCCGATAGCGCCCTGACCGACGGCGTGGTAGAGCGCTGGGGAGGTGACGCGGGCGGTGATGCGATCAGCGAGGCCCATGCGGATGAGGCCGGCTGTGGCGAGGATGAGAGCGGTGTAGGACGATTCGGGGTCGTCGAGCTTGCGCAGGCGGGTTTGGACGAGACCGCGCTGGAGGGAGACGTGGCCGCGAAGGTCAGCGAAGGTGGCCCCTCAGCGCGCTACCCGCCATCTCCATTTCCATCAAAACAAGAATAGAGACACTCACGACATCAGCAAACTTCAAGTGAGGGTACGCCTTCCTGAGCTGGGCGACCCTCCTGACCGACGACGTGCCAATGACGGATCCCTCCGGGAACTGATCCAAACTCGTGTACTCGAGGCCGGCCTTGACGACGAGCGCGTCGCTCGGGTCCTCACGCTCGAGGATCGCGCCGAGCTCGCATCCCGGTGGGAACTCGGTGGGCACGTCCTTGAGCGAGTGCACGATCGCGTCGACGCGGCCTTCGAGCAGCTCAACTTCGAGCTCCTTCGTCCAGAGCGCTGGGTGCCGCGGGCGGAAGGTTAGCTCCTCGCGTCCAATCCCGTCGCTCGCAATTCTGCACGGATGGAAGCTCACCTTTACCACCAAGCAGGTACAATGGCTGGGAGGTGTTGTTATCTCCCGTAGTCGTCTACGACCACACAAAAAAGACACCGGAGTTAGCCGACTGTATGCAAACCACGGTCTGGACGCGGAGGATAGGCGCCTCAGACTCAGCTCAGCGGAAAGCGCTCACCATGGCGAAAATTCGAACCTCCATCTCTGGAAACCTCGCCTCGAGAGCAGCCTTGACGATGTTGGTCTGCACCATGGCCAGTTTCGACGCGCGAGTCCCGAGAACAAACACCGAGCCGCGCGACGTCGAGGCGACGGGTTGGTGTGGCTGCTGTGCGAGGTGGTGCAGGGACGAGGTCGAGGTCGAGGGTGAGGATGGTGGCACGAACAGTGGACGCTCGTCGACTGGGTGCAGGTGCGGCGAGCTGGGGGATTGCACGGCGAGCATCGTGGTCGATTTTGTAAGGGTTGAGGTCGGCGGCGTCGTCAACGTCCGGTGTGCTTGCTGTTGGTGGGTGCGCTGAGCTCAGGCGGGACCAGGCAGTCGAAGTGAACCGAAAGATAAAAGTAGTGAAAGAAGTGAAGGTAGTGAGAGAAGTGGAAGGATTGAAGGAGAGAGAGAGACGAGCGCGCGGGTCGCAAAAACAATCCCGCGCTCCGGCTTCTCAACGTCGGCGCCCTGATTGGCGCTCGAGCCGACCTTGTGAGCGAGACACGGCATCTGCGCTATGGCTCATTTCTCTCACTAGTTTGTTGCTGTTTATCGTTTATAATTATTCCTCACCACCTTGAACTGTCCAATGGAAACGCCCTGCTTTTGACGCCAGCATGATCATTTTCCCGCGACGCCTGCTTCGTGGCCCGGTCCGTCTCCGCATGTCGCTGAAGCTTCCTCCATTTTTTCATAACTCAACAGCCAAGCCTTTACCCTCGCTTTTCTGAGATTTGGTCAGCCAGCAGAATAGAACCGAAGCAGCTCTTGACGGATATACGCGGCACTTGGGATGGTATGGCCGGCGCCGGGTTGGCGCAAGTCGACGACGGCGTGAAACCATATGCGCTCCGACGTTTGAGCCATCAGTACCACCCAAACAGCAACGCAGCTCCCATCATCCGTATAGCCGTCCACCCAGCTCGCTTCCCTCCCATCCCGTTCCACACCTCCCGCCAGACCACGACCACACATACCAAGCCCGCAGACCTTCCCTCTTCCTGACCCTGATCATCTTCAGCATCACAAGCTCTTGGCGAGGCCACACGCAAGACCCTCATAGCACCACCCCGTCCCAGCGCCGCGAGACCTTCCCGCCTCTGCCCTCCGAGACCGCCCCAGCCTGTCCTCGCAACCCTCCCTACATCCCTGCGCCCAAGCAGAGCAGCGAGTGGATACTGAAAAAGCCACCGAATCTAGGTCGGAGTGTAGAGTTCCACCTTTTACGTAATCCTGTACTCCCTCCCCTCCCTTCGCAATCCAATCATACACTCGTCCTCGTCCTCGGTCCCGTTCGTTCGTTGGTCGAAGCGTTTAGTGGTGTCCGTCCCATGGGTGTCTCCAGCCCTGTTCAATCCATACTGGTATTAGAATCCACCTCGTACACGAGGGTATCCAAGAGAAAGGGAGGGAAGGGGAGGGGGAAGCAACTGACGAGAAGAACTGGGCCGTCCTGGCGCGCGCTGTTTGGGCCCCTCTGTGTCAGCCATCCGCGCTCAATATCTCATGGAAGAAGGGGGTGTGAACTGACCGGTAGAAGATGAAGAACCACATGGACGCGCCGAGCAACTTGGCCGTCAAGCGGTGGCCGAGTCCTGTGTCGTTTGGGCGTGCGAGCGCTCGTTAGCAGTGGCCTCGGTGGACGGGCAAAGCAGGAGGGGCGTACCAGGGAGGTGTGGGTGGAAACCACCAGCAGCCGAGTGTGCGCCGGCCATAATTGTGATGAGAGTTGTGGGTGGAGGAGGAAGTGCAAGCCCGCGCTGAGAGGCAGAGCGGAGGCGCCCAGGTTTCTGCCTTGGGCCCAGCGTCGACGACTTCGCCGGCCGAAAAACAACAACGAAGCTCTTTGCTTTCCGTCAACCACGACCTCTCGACAACTCGACACAACTTTCACTACTTTCCAGGTAGCACCACCAGGAACTCGTCCCTAGTTCACAGCACAGAGCGCCTCTGGGCCGCCCCTCGATGCGTTCTCTCTTGCTCCTCGACGCCGCCGTGCACCACCTCGTGGACGGCACGCCCTCCTCCCACAAGCTCTCGGCGCTCACGACGGACCCTTCAACGAATGCTCTGTATGCCATCGCAGAACTAGACTCCCCGGACGGGCTCGCACACCTCGCTGTATACGCGATCGCGAAAGAAGAGCTCGGAGGAGAGGTGAGTTTGCAAAAGAGCACTTTTTGGTGGCGCGATGGGGGAAGGACGAAGGAAAGCTGACGGGTAGCACGAACGAAAAAGGGAACGACACCGATCATAGAATGGTCGACAGAGAGTGCTGTATCGGAGTTTGCGGCAGAGGGGACGACAGCGAAGGCCGTCGTCTCGTTCAAGTACCTCCCCGAGAGCGATTCCCTCGCCGTCGTATTGGCCAACGGAGACATTGAGCAGATCTTCAGTCCTGGCAGTACCGATGCTGCCGATGTAAGGGTGAGTTTGAGGTTGCTTGCTACTTTTCGTGCGGGAAGAGGAGCTGATGAGTTTTGTGGGGGGGATAGAGGGAGAATGTCGGCTGTGTTGATGCGGGCATGAAGGCCGCTGCTTGGAGTCCCGATGAAGAGCTTTTGGCCTTAGTCACCGGTGAGGCTTGGTGCATTAGTCTATATGGAAAGGGTGGCAGCTAAAGCTGCTTTACAGGTGACGACAAACTCATCGTCATGACCAAGGAGTTCGAAGTCCTCTCCGAAGGGCCTTTGAGGACGTCTGAGTTTGGTGAAGGTATGCTCAACTTTTTCATAGCTTCTTCTTGCAGGTTTTGAGTGACTGACCACACATTTTGAACGCGTCCAGACGCACCCGTCAACGTCGGCTGGGGCGACAAGACGACTCAATTTCACGGCTCCGTTGGCAAAGCAGCCGCCGCCGCTGCCGGACCCTCTTCCTCCTCCTTGAAACCCTCCCCCGACGACGACTCGATCCCTCGCATTTCCTGGCGCGGCGACTCCGCCTTCTTCACCGTCTCGTCTCTCGAGCCCGTCGCGAACCTCCCGAACCTCCATCGTCGGACGATCCGCGTTTTCTCCCGCCTCGCCGTGCTCAGCAGCACGAGTGAGCCGACGAACGGGCTGGAGCACACTGTCGCTTGGCAGCCCTCTGGATCGATCATTGCTGCGACGCAAAAGGTCGTCGACGAGGAGAGCGGAGAAGTTGCGAGTCACCACGTCATCTTCTTCGAGAGGAACGGGTTAAGGAGGTATGAGTTTGCGTTGAGGGAGGTTGATAGGAAGGAGAGTAGGGTGGAGGAACTGGCGTGGAACACGGATTCGACGTTGTTGGCGGTGTGGATCAAGCGGAAGGGGGTAGATGTTGGTAAGCTGGACTGCGTTTCTTGCTATCGTGGTTCCGCAAGCTAACTTACCGTTTTTATTTTCAATGCACAGTACAACTTTGGCACCGCAACAACTATTACTGGTACCTCAAGCAGGAGATCGCGCCTCGCCTTTCTGGATCGGCGCCCATCACCTCGCTGCTGTGGCATCCGGAGAACGGCCTCGACCTGTATCTCTCTACGACGAGTAGGCATGTTTCCCTTCGCTAGTCCTAAGTACATTTTACTGATATTGTTCCTTCCTTGCAGCGGGTGTTGAGTCTTTCCACTGCGCCTGGGACGTCTTTAGCTCGCCACGTGCACCACCTCGCGACGACGGAGGTGTCGCTGTCGTCGATGGATGTGAGACTTTCACAGTCTTTCATTCATCTTAACATGTACTGACTAGTCTGTCACCTCAGCCAACCTCAAGCTGACCCCCTTCCGATTCGTCAACATCCCTCCTCCCATGAGCGCGACCACGCTTCAGTCCTCTCGTTCCGGCACCGTCCCAATTGGCGTTGCTTTCTCCGCAACTTCCTCGACCATCGCCACGCTCTACAACGACGGGTTTGTCGAAGTATGGGGCTGGGAGCTCCCGAAAGTCGTCAAGGGCAAAGCGAGGGAGGACATCAAGTCGCCGACGTTGTTGTGGACCGCCAGGACTCTTGAGGGGGTGCAGGCTGGGTTTGGAAGACAGGTCGCCTGCATTGGTGATGGAGAGCAAACGACGGTGGCGGTGTTGGCTTCTACGAGGACGGGAAGTGCGCTGTTGTTGTCGGGCAAGGATGGGGAGACGAGGCGGATTGATGTGGCGAAGGGAGCGAGACGCCTTGTCGCTGGTGCCGAGTCTTTCCTCCTTGAGACGGGAGACGGCGTGATTCTTGAAGGTGAGCGTCGCTGAAAATTGAGTCTTCTTGTTCTCCGGTCTGACACTTTCCCATCAGTCTCTACTACTGCCGAGGACGGCGACTTCGCGATGCCATCTGAGGAGCTCGACGGTCTTCCAGAGTTCTGCTCCTGGATCCGCCACATTCAGCTCTCTTCCTCCGCTGTCATCGTCGGTCTATCTGAGAGTGGTCGACTCTACGCCGGCTCGCGTCTGCTCGCCAACAATGCCACCTCGCTGACCTCAACGCCGGACTTCCTCATCTTCACGACCTTCACCCACGAAGTCAAGTTCATCCCGCTCTTCTCGCTGGACCCTTCGCACGAGGACGTGTTCGTCAGCCATGTCGAGTCGTTCCGCAAGCAGGCGAGGGAGACTCAGGAGACGTCGATCAAGCGCGCTGTGGAGAGGGGATCGAGGATCGTCACCGTCGTGCCGAGCGCGACGAGTCTCGTCCTCCAGATGCCTCGTGGGAACCTCGAGACGATCTGCCCGAGACCTTTGGTACTTCAGATCGTGCGACAGGATTTGAACAAGTGCGTTCCTTCAACTTTTGGCTCTGCGAAACAGTGCTGACATGGCCACGTGCTTCCCAGCCACCGCTTCCGTGCCGCCTTCCTCGCTTGCCGCAAGCACCGCATCGACCTCAACCTCCTGCACGACCACGACCCGCAGAGTTTCCTCTCTCACCTCAGCGAGTTTGTGGATCAAGTCAAGGACGTCGACTACCTCAATCTCTTCCTTTCGGGACTCAAGAACGTCGACGTGACTACGACCATGTACCGTCCCCTGATTGACACGGGTCGGAAGCCTCCGTACGTTCCAGCCTGACAGGCTTCCTCGTCATCAGAGCTGATAGTTCTTGGTTGCAGAGACACCTCGGAGAAGGTCAACAAGGTCTGCGACCTCCTTCGCGCCGAGCTCGAGAAGCGCGACACGTTCCACTACGCCAACTCGGTCCTCACGGCCTATGTGCGCAAGCAGCCTCCAGACTATGAGTCCGCACTCAAGGTTCTTGCAGATCTCAAAGGTGGGTTGCGATCTTGTGGGGCCTCTTCAAAGCTTGCTGACGTCGCTTCGATTACAGCGCAGGACGCCGCGAGAGCAGAGGACGCCGTCAAATACATCATTTTCCTCAGCGACGCGAACAAGCTTTTCGACCTCGCTTTGGGAATGTACGACTTCTCGCTGGTCATCATGGTGGCTCAGCACTCCCAGAAGGTGCGTCATTTCCTTTCGTTCGGACTTGGACTTTCGTGTTGATCCTGTCATCCTTCTCAGGATCCACGAGAATACCTTCCCTTCCTCCGCGAACTTCGCCAGCTCGACACCTACCTCCAACGGTTCAGGATCGACGATCACCTTGAGCGCCACGAGAGTGCGCTCCGGAATTTGGCGCAGGCTGGTCCTGAGCACTTCGAGCAGGCGTTGGGCTACACGAAAGAGCACTCGTTGTACTCGACGGCTCTGGCGGCGTTCCGCGATGATTCGGTCAAATACAAGGTGCGTAAAACGACTCGTGGAGCTTGAGAACGCATAGCTCACCAATGCGATCGCAGACGATCCTTATCGCCAACGCGGAGTACTTGATGGAGCAGCGTCACTACGCCGAAGCTGGACTGAGTAAGTGCCACGTTGCGTCTTGAAGCTCTCAAACTTACCATAAACACGTTTCTAGTGTTCGCCATGGGATCCCAGCCGGCTAGCGCCGTGACGGCTTACCAGAAGGCCAACGCTTGGAGAGAGCTCTTCAACCTCCTGCTTATCGAAAGGCGACCGGCCGCTGAGATTAAAGCCCTCGCCGTGGAAGCAGCTGGTCTGTGCTTCCCCCTTCTCATGGTTTATCCTTTGCTAATATTCGCTCAATTGACAGAGCAACTCAAGGGCAAGAGCAGATGGGCCGAAGCTGGGCAGGTCTTGCTCGAGTACGGGCGAGACGTCGAAGCCGCCGTCGCTGTCCTCGTGGAAGGCAACGTTTTCGCCGAAGCTCTTCGACTTGTCCGTGGCTATTTTTCCAACGTTGGGTGTACTCCTGCTGACCTAAAGTGCTTTTTCAGACTTCTCTCTACTCCAAGCGCGAGCTTATCGAGACTCACATCAAGCCGGGAACGTTGGAGACCCAAGGTCGATTTGTCGACGATATCACAGAGGTCAGGGAGCAGGTCGAGAAGCAGGTCGAGAGATTGGCTGAGCTTGAGGAGAAGAAGGAGTCCAACCCAGGTAAGAGCTTTTGATGGTAGGCTAGTCAATCCTGTATCTTGCTCACATCTCGAGTTTCACCAGCCCAGTACTTCTGCGTCGAGGGTAACCCATTGGACAACGTCGAGCTTCAGCCTGATGGAGCTTCCGATGCCGGAACTGCCTTCACTCGATACACCGCTGTTCCGACCACTGTTGCCACCAGTCAGATGTCGAGGTTCGTCCTTTTTCCTTCGCTTCCAACATCCAAGGCTGACACGTCGTCGTTCTCCCATTTTCAGTCGAAGCACTCGATCAAAGAGGCGAGGTGGTATCAAGCGTGCAGCTGGAAAGAAAGGCACCATTTTCGAAGAGTTCTACCTCCTTCGCTCGCTCAAGAAGACTGTCGAGGACAAGCTGGGCGAGCTTCAGAGTACGTTCCGAGGCATGATCTCTGTGCGAGTTACGACTGACACTCTTGGTAAACCTTTAGCTGAAGTCAAGGCTCTCCTTCCTATTCTCTTGACCCTCAACTCGTCGGCACACCGTTCGGCTGCGGCTGAGCTCCAGCAAGAGCTCGACGCGTTCGAGTCGTGCCTGCGCAAGGCGATGGACACGATATGGAAACCTCGCGAGCGGGAGTGGGCGGAGGAGAAGGTCGAGGAGATGAAGGCTCGCGAGATGGGAGAGTGGGTTGAGAAGCCGCCACCGGCGGAAGGGTTAGAGAGGGTTGAGCGACCAAAGTTGGCGAAGACGTCGTGGCGACTTGGAGTGTTGGACGCGCTGTAAAGCATTTGTCTTGGTACAGCAGACATCATACATTATCATAAAGAAGAAAGAGCCATCAGCAGTGTAGAAAAAAGCGAAAGACAAAAAGAGTCGGTCTCAAATAATTATCAGCAGATTACATCTCAGAGCAACTCCTGTCTCTCGCCCACTTGCGAGAATGAGTCGGGCTGCGCCAGCCCCGAAATCGGGCTGCGCCACGCACTCTGCCGCCACCGTCGACGCCCTCCTCAGCCAGTAGCCTCCATGACTGTGCAAGGATCGGAGAAGCGTACCAGAAAAGCAGGGAAGCAGGAGCACACGACGACGACGACAGCGGACCCAGGTGCGCCATCGCCACCCGCTTCTGCGCCGCCTTCGAAGCCATCGGGCCAGTCGTCGCCGTCCATCCGCACCACGAGCACGACCGCCACGAACGAAGGGTGCGAGGGGTACGAGGGGTACGAGGGGTACGAGGGGTACGAGGGGTACGAGAAGCACGACGAGCAGTGGGTGAACCGCGTCCTGTCGCCGCCGCTCCCCTCTCTCATCTCCCAGCCCCAGTCGCCACTATCGTCGCCACCCTCCTCGCCGCCTTCGTCCGCCCATCCCACCTCCAGCAGCAACAACTCGAGCCCACATAGCTCCCCTAAGTCTCAGGGTTCGAATTGCACCACCACCACCGCTCCCTCGTCGCTCGAGAACTCGACACTACTCATTCAAAACTCGTCGTCGCTGGACTCGCTCAAGCTCGCACCTACACACCCAGTCGCACCCCTTCTCTCTTCAGCTTCCTCCCCCTCCTCCTCTGCCTCTTCTTCCTCGTCCTCTACTCCCCTCTCGCGCACTCCGCTCCCACTCTCGCTCCCACTCTCGCTCCCGCCGCTTCCGCTCCCGCCGCGCCCGCTCCCGCTGGACGACCTCGAACGAGTCTTGCGCTCCCCGCCGGGCTCGATTTACTGGGTGTCTGTCCCAGTGGCGGCGTTGGAGGAGACGCTGAAGAGGGTGGCTGTCGTTAGAGGGCGGATAGCGTACCTGGAGGAGAGGCAGTTGTTGGAGGTGAGAATGCCGACTTTCGGACACGAGAGTTGCGGGTGGGTTACGGGGAACCATTGTTGGAATGAGGTCGTCAAAGTCGCGAACGCGTTTGCTGCAGATGGGGACGGGGAGGAGTGGGTTCATGAGCGACTCGCAGCGGCAGGCTCACCGCGTACGTTCGCCTTTCATCGCTGTGGGAGAATCATAGAAAGAGACCAAGCTCATCCTTTGTGCAGGCCACACTTGTTACTCGAAGGCCACGGGTCAACTCGTGACGAAGGAATCCGACTGGTGCTGTAGGGACATAAGGAAGAGGAATGGTGCACCCCAGGTCGTTGTAGAAGTAGGTGCGAGTGAGGAGCCGGCACGACTGGTCGTCGATAAGGATATTTGGTTGGACGGTTTTGACGGCGTGAGTTCTTCACTAGCCAGTGACTAGCTCTCTCTAACGCTTCTCTTTCCAGGTAAACTACGTCTTCATCATTAGATCAAGCAGCCCCCCACGCCCGACGGCAAACCCACCGTTAGTGAAGGAGGTCGTCTTGACCAGAGCGTGGAGTTGATCACGGCTAATGCCTTTCTGCTTGCATTAGATCACTTTCAACTTTTACTCGGCTTACGGCGTCTGTGATGTGACCGTCCCCAGGCTCGGCGTCCAGCCCCACCAACACCGACGCGTCTCTCATAGAGTGAGCGAAACGGAGGACAGCTCGGAGCACGTCGTGTCGTTCGAGTACGTTGCGGGGGAGGATGTTCCACAGGATATTCAGGTTAAGGTACCTTTGAGGGGGTTTTTCAGTCAAGACGCGATCCCGGAGGAGGTTGGGGACGAGGCGATCACTTTGTCCGCCAAGTTCTTCACCAGGATGGGGAAGAAAGTGCTCTTCGCGTGGGAAGAGAGTAAGGCGGACAAGGCGGACAAGTAGGTGCTGAATATATACACACTCTTTACCTTTGGCGATTCACTGCAGTGTCGGTCTCTTTTGAGCTCCTAACCTCTGCGCGAAGCATCTCTCTTCGCTTACGCTCGACAGATCATCGTGTCAGCCGAACTCGTCATTGCTTTACTGTTGCTTCACTCTCCGCCGAAACGCCAAAGAAGCTATCAATCTTTCCTCTTCTCAATCGATCTCACCACCACCACTTGAATCGACGCCGACCGGCAACGTAGGGCGCTCCCCGGCTCTTTCTCATCAGCCACGTGGACTCCGCGAACACCATCTCAATCTTTCCCTCCACCAATTCCGTTTGCTGAGAAGCTTCCACGAGTTACAATCAAAGTAGGAAGTCTCTGGTCACTGGAGTGATAATGGCAAGCGAAGATGTAGAACAATAGGTACACAAGATTAAGTGCTGGCTTCTGCAGCCGGCGGTGCCTCGATCTGAAGCGGCCCAGCATTAGCTCCAGCGAGCTTGAGCAACGCCTCATGGTAGTTCGCCCACAGCGAGACGACCTGTCATCGCGCCGAAGTCCACGCAGCGTAGATCCTCCCTACAGATCGAGCGAAACCAGGCTCACCTCTCTCTGCCTCAGACACATCCCCTCCGTATAATCCACGACCGCCTTCTTAAAGTCCTCAATCTTCTCCTTGTCGAACCTCGCCAACTCGGCCTTGGTCAACTTGGCGACATCCTCGAAATCCTGTTTCGCGGTCAACATCTTGCGCTCGGCCTGATTCCCAAAAACAAGTCGTAAGCTCCCGTCCTGGAGGATCAATTTTCGGTCCCATCTCAATGTCATTGTGACTGTAATATGGATGTGACTGAGAACGGAATATCACTCTGAGCTTCCGCTCCTGGATGATAGGTTTACGTCAGTGCTTATTGTAATGATAAGCGAGGACCTAGCCGTGCGCAATTTGTCTCAAGGCACCTGACTCTGTGAGCTTCTTAGCTTCCTGCTTCATCCTCGCGGGCCTCAACTCGTTCCCACAAGTCACCTAAGTGCCAAGGTGCACATTTCTTTTCTAAACACCATCACCAGGTAGCCCTCGATCCCATGGCCCCCGTCGCTTCCAGCCGAGCGTCACCGCCCAGTCCCGAGCCCGACACGCCGTCGTCGCCACCGTCGAGGACAGCGTCGCCACCACCACCCCGTCCTTTGTCGAGCAGCAGCACACCCCGAAACAGCACGCCCCGTCCGACACGACCTTCCTCCGCCTTGTCGCCGCCCTCGCCGCCCTCGCCGCCCTCATCCACGACCACGAGCACGAGCACGAGGTCGAGGTCGAGGTCGAGGTCGAGGTCGAGGTCGAGAAGCTCGTCCCCGTCGTCTCAGTCATTCCCTGAGCACCATCCCACCCCACCATCATCAGTCGAAAATTCGACTTTGCTCAAACCTCTGGCCGCCCAGCCTCTCGCCACCACCGCCCTCTCCGAACTCGACCACATCGGAGTCGTTCCGGACGACCGCGTCGTCGAGCCCACCCTCGCCTCCGACACTTCCAACTCGTCGCTCAAAATTTACCCTCTTTGCCTCTCACCGTATCTCCACCCCCTCTCCCTCTCCGATCTCCCTCAAATCCTTCAATCGCCGCCTGGCTCTGTTCACGTCATCGCCGTCTCACCCTCCGATCTCAAGGACACTCTCGCTCAAATCGCCGCCGTCCGAGGACGCATTCGTTATCTACCGGAGAGGGAGCTTTTGGAGGTGCGGATGCCGAACTGGGGCCACGACACCCTCGTCTGGGAGATCGGCGAGGGGTTATGGAGTCGGGTGATCAAGGCCATGGAAGGCATTGTAGGCGTAGAGGGTGCAAGAAAGTGGGTGAGGGAGAGGATCATGGCTGCAACATCACCACGTACGTTTGATGACTGATATGAGCGGCAAGTGATGGAGCTGACCTTTTGTTTTGACGCGCAGGCAGCAAATATCGCTCGGAGGCGACAGGAGAGATTGTCCAAAAGGAGCCGGATTGGTGTTGTCGAGAGAGAGGAACGGGGGAGGAGGTGCCAAAGGTGACTGTCGAAATTGGGGATAGCGAGCGAGAGTCGAGGCGGTTGATCGACAAAGATATCTGGTTGGACGGGTTCGAAGGCGTGAGTAGCTTGGTCTGCTGGCCAAGCAGAGTACTTCCCGCTAACTTCTCCCTCATCTTTCTTTGACAGGTCAACTTGTTCTTCTTGGGCAAAATTGCGTCACCAGAGGAGCCCGCTGCAGGCCCGACGGCACGTGGGATCACCACGTGGTGTTTTTACAATCCATGGTTGAAAGCTCACTCCTCTCGCTTTGCATAGCTCACTTTACAACTCTTTTCGGCTAGCAACATTTGCGGCCCTGACATCCCTCGGGTTGGAGTGGAGCCCCCAACCGCTCGTCGCCTCTCTCAGCGAAAGAACGCTTGTCCTTCATCAGAACACATCGCCAAAGTCGTCTGGGAGGCAGGAGGCCACGTCTCACCCGGCACCGAAGTCAAGATACCTGTTGCCGGATTTTTTGGTCAGGGCAGGGTGCCAGCAGAGGTCGCGGACGCCACGCTCGTTTTCACCGCAGACGATCTGGAGGACATCGGACGGTCGGTGCTCGAGGCGTGGCAGCTCGATCGGCAAGCGGCGGAGGACGAGGCAAAGTAGCGAGTCAAACATTATTGAGATTACACACTTTTCTTTTCTCTCTCTCTTTTTTTCGTGGACTCCGCGAACACAATCTCAATCTTTCCCTCCACCAAATCCGTTTGCTGAGAAGCTTCCATGAATCATGATCAAAGTAGGAAGTCTCTGGTACTGGGATGATAATCGCAAGCGAAGATGTAGAACAATAGGTACACAAGATTAAGTGCTAGCTTCTGCAGCCGGCGGTGCTTCGATCTGAAGCGGCCCAGTATTAGCTCCAGCGAGCTTGAGCAATGCCTCATGGTAGTTCGCCCACAGCGAGACGACCTGTCATCGCCCCGAAGTCCACGTCAGCCTCGAATCCTCCCTACAGATCGAGCGAAACCCAGGCTCACCTCTCTCTGCCTCACACACATCCCCTCCGTATAGTCCACGACCGCCTTCTTAAAGTCCTCAATCTTCTCCTTGTCGAACCTCGCCAACTCGGCCTTGGTCAACTTGGCGACATCCTCGAAATCCTGTTTCGCGGTCAACATCTTGCGCTCGGCCTGATTCCCAAAAACAAGTCGTAAGCTCCCGTCCTGGAGGATCAATTTTCGGATCACGAGGGTCGTCGTCAAGACCCGCGTTGCGACTCGTTTGAAGCGAGAGAAAAAAGGAAACGTACGTCTGAGATCTCGCCGAAAGAGAATCCGTGCATGTCCGAGTGTCGACCCGAGGCTTTGGCCTTTTCGTGGGCGGCCTTTGCCTTCTTGAGGTTCGATTCGGCGGCTTGCCAGGTGTGGTAAGCTTTGATGCGGGCGCCGAAGATGAGCTGGTGGATGGGAACCGTCGTAAGTTGTCTTCCTCGCCACAGCCCGACGTCTTGGATAAAGAAGAGAGAATGGAACGCACCTTGACACTCCCACAAAGCCTAGCATACCCCTCAGCAACCATGATGATCCCCCCAATGCTCTCCTCACTCTTCGTCTGCTCCTCACTCAACTCCGCCACCCTCTTCTGCACCGCCGCCGCATGCTCCAACGCTCCCCGTAAAGGTCCCGAAAGGTCGCATAGCGAGAGTCCGACAAAAGCGGATTGAAGTTCGGAGAAGGATGCTTGGAGGGCTGAGCGGGCCTTGGAGGCGGAGTTGAGGGAGATGAGGAGCGAGCGGAGTTGATTTTCGAACGTCTCGAGCTGAATCCGTCGGTCGTCGAAATACTGCAGATGGTACAGCGCTTCAGATTCTGGATCGTTGGTTCGAGAGAATTTGAAGAAAGACGTACGTTGTCAAATTCGAAAAACTTTGGACCCGAGATGGAGCTGCCCAGGCTAGCGAGGAAGCCCTTGTTCTCAACCGGTGCGTTCAGTTTCCGTTGCTTGACCTGATCAGGCAAACTCAAGTGATCAGCATTCCTTTCAGTGCCAACGACCAAACACAACAGACTCACGTCCAGCGAGAACGTGTCCGATTCGAGGAACAGTCTCAAGTCCGGGTCTCCGACCAGCATCGGGTGCGCGACGATCTTCATCAACGTCGCCTGCAGTGCCGATCTTCGATTCTCCACAAACTCCGATCCGAATCGACCTGGTCGCATAGAAGAAGACGAGGGGTTAAAGGTGACACGTCAGCAGGTGTTTGGCGAGGCGCAGATTGAAGCAAACGCACCCATCGCGTTCTTCTCTGGCATGCCTGGAACGATGACGCCCGGGTTGTTGAGAGTGAGGGCGTCAAAGAGCCAAAGGAAGTGGCTGAAGCGCCGGAGAACGGAGAAGTCCTTCTTGCGGAAGGAGGTGGCCGTGGTCTGTAATAAAGGGAAGGGCTCGTGAGCTAACGTGTTCTATCTGCATTCTCACTAGAGAGAAGAGCTCACCTGAGTTCTCACGGTATACACTGTATGCTGAGCGGCGACGTTGAGCGAGCTGCCGACCTTCTGCGGATCGCCGACGGTGATGATAAATGACGGTGCAAGAGCGACAGGCTGGATCGGAGCTGCAGCAGCAGGGTTTGGCGAGGTGAAGGGCGTTTCCGCCGGTACGGATGGGAGTGGCGGTGAAGTCTGCCGATTCCCAACAGTCCTTCTTGTCAGCAAACCATCCACCCAGTGTCAAACGACGAAAGACAATGGACGCACCGGCAGCATCGCATCATCCAGCGGCGCGTTCAGCAGACCCTCCGATGCCTCTCTTCTCTCCCTGAACCCACCACTCTCACCCTCCGTCTCATCCGTCTCCGCAAAGCTCCTCGAATACGTGCCCCTCAGGCTATCAACATCATCCCGCACGCTATCATCGACCGACCCATTATAGCTCCTGAACCCAGGTCCGTTACCGTTCGAAGTAGTAGAGATGGAAGGGTTCCGAGATTGTGCCAGTGGCGAAGAAGGGACTTCGTCATGCTCGTCGAAGATCGACTGCCGAGCGGTCGACGAAGTCGCGACTGACGAGCTCGTAAACAGTGGCGCGGACGACGGCGACGTCTCGTTCCCGAACGGCGACTGCTTCTCCTCTGGCACAGGACTCGACGCTCTCGGCGGGGTCTTTGGTCCCTCGTTCTCGCCCTCCTTCGCGCTGTCCTGCGGTGCTGTGCCCTCCGACGTCGCCAACACGCTCAGCTTCTCCAGCTTGCCACCCAACGCGTCCATCGCTCCAGGCCACGCTTCATCTCCTTTTCCTACTCCACTCTCGCCCGTCAACAACGGTGAAACGACGGATGCATAAGCAGCTGCTGACGGCTCCGTCTCGGCTTCCGAGGTGGATGCTGTTGAGGGAGCGAATGACGATGCGCGCGAGAGGGCTGAAGGCGGTGGCGATTCGGAGGGTGAGGGTGGGAGTGGAGTCGCTTCTGCTGCAGATAGGGCGGACACGGAGGCTGGGAGGGGAGGGGCGATGGTCGAGGTCGAGGCGGTGAGGGTTGGGGTGGTGGTGGACGACGAAGTGGGGGCGGCGGTAGGGGCGGAGATTGTCGGTGCGGGTGTGGATGGTTCAGGCTCGTCGTCGTCGACTTGCATGCCGAGGAGAGCAGCTAGTGGACCGCCTACTGAGCGCTTCCCGATGGACGAGACGGGGAGGACGGGGCCTTCGGCGTGGGACGAGAGGGCACTGGCCTCGCGGTCGCGCTTGCGCGCAAACGTCGGGAGGATGGGCTTCTCCTCGCCCAGGAGGTCCGAGATGTCTGGTACTGATCTCTGCCGAGTGTGTGGCTCTGGTGCTGCTGCTGGTGCTGCTGGCAGTGGGGGCTGGTGGTACGCGCGCGTGGGCGAGACGGGGTACGCGGGGGTCGAGGTGATGATAGGCGAGACGGGGGGCGATCCGAACGGCGTCTGCTCGTCGGCGGGTGGAGCGGTGAACACTGGCGAGGTCGGATACGGGTCCGAGACGTACGCGAGCGAGGTGGCCGTGCTGGTGCTCGTGCTCGAGAACGGCGTCTCTGGCTCGGGCGCCGACTCGCGCGCGAACGGGCTCGACGGGCTCGTCAGGGTCGCGCCGTCGTCGTCGGGCGTGTCGTGGGCGGGTGGGTGAGGCTGGGAGGGGAGGAAGAGCGAGCGGGACGACTCGAGGTCCGCGAACGGGTTGGAGCTGAGGTCCTCCTGCGGGAACACGTCCGCGTCGAGCGACGGGCGCTCCTCCTGCTGCTGCTGTTGCAGGCGCGACCGGGCGATCAGGTCGCCCAAGTCTTCCTCATCGCCGAATCCGCCAAATCCTCCACCAAATCCGCCAGAGTCCATCGTAGGCGCGGGCGAGGGAGCTCGGTGGTCGTGATGCTTGGTGTTGGGCGGCGAGGGCCCGTCCCGTGCTCCCCGCCGTTGTTGTTGGCCGAACGCGCGGGTCCGTCGAGCGAGCAAGCGACACCCTGGGGCACCACGTCATCACCTTCGCTTCATAGGTTTCGATAGGTGCGAATAGACTAACTCTGTTTATCAGTGTTCTGCTCACAGGATTTACCTTGAACGACTGCCCTGAGAAGGAAGGTGAGAACACGTGTCGGGCTACTACTCCCGAGCAAGGCCCTGGGTGGCTGCTACTACTACCGCCTCGAGCCTGAGAGGCCTGGGAGCGAGGCAATGGAGCCCGGTCTCGCCGAGTCTCTTCCACCCAACCCCCCGACAAAAGGTAAATTGCACGACCTCTAGAGCATCGTCTGCCGCCGTACGAACCCACTCGCCGTCCCCCGTTGTCCTCGTCTTTGTCCGACCTCGCGCACCCGAGCCACGACGCAGATCGACTTTTCGGAGGGGGGGGGGGGACTGGTGGCCGGACGAAGGGGAGGGCAGGGAACGGGCGGATGGAGGAAGACGAGAGGAAGGGAGAAATTATGATTGGATTTGGAGGGCAGATGATGGAGGGGCGAAGGAGCGATGTGTCAGGCAGGCCGTGGAGGGACGAATGCGTGCGGTGCGGGCGGGCAGGGCAGCAAGGCGCAGAGTCCATCGCGCAGGGGAGAACAAGAGGTGCTGACCTATCGTCATGTCGTGTTTCCAGCCGTTACCATGAAGTTGGAAATCTGTAACTTCTCCGGCTGTGCGTAGACCTCTCCCTTGCTCTGCTGCAGGTAGCGCGACGGCGTGCTGACCTTCAATTCCCTCCCTCCAGACAAGATCTGTTAGTCTACTCTTCGCAAGCGGTGGTTTGGGATGGAAAGGGAGGATACCAGTTGCTGACCGTCTTTTGATGATGTACAGACCCTGGAAAGGTGCGGCGAGTTTGAATGTTGGGAGCGATGCGGGATGGCGGAGAGGAGAATTGAGGGATGAAGGGGAGCATAGGAAACGGGAGAACTAATGCGTGTTGGTGTCCGTCTACAGGGTCGTCTTTACGTCAAGTCCGACTCCAAGGTCTTCCGGTTCGTCCGCCTCCCACCTCCTGCCGCTTGCCTCACTCACGCTCTCCCACGAACCACAGCTTCGTCTCGTCGAAGGAGGAGTCGCTCTTCCTCCAGCGCAAGAACCCCCGAAAGCTCGCCTGGACCGTCGTCTACCGTCGTGTGAACAAGAAGGGTGTCTCGGAGGAGGTTGCCAAGAAGCGTTCGAGGAAGAACGTCAAGCACCAGCGTGGTATCGTCGGTGCCGACCTCTCCTCCATCCTCGCCAAGAGGAACCAGAAGCCCGAGGTCAGGAACGCGCAGAGGTGGGTTTGCGTTTCTCTTGTTTGATGGAGATGTTTGGGGGTGGAGAGGAGATGGCGGGGGAAAACTGGCGCGCGCGCGGCACTTGGGAAGAAGGGAAATGCTGACGGTTTTCTGTTGTGCGCTTGCGTTGCGATCTCTACAGGGCCGCTGCTTTGGCTGCCGGCAAGGACAAGAAGAAGGAGGCTGCTGCCAAGAAGGCCACCAAGGTTCGTTCTCACTCTCCCATAGCCCGCTTCCTCTACATGCCACTCACTCTACCCTCAATGCTTTGCAGGCCCCCTCGGGACCCAAGTCGGCTGCTCCCAAGGTCCAGCGTGGTGCCAAGCAGGGCAAGGTCGGTGGCACCACCGGCAGGTAAACGCCTCGTCGCCTGGTGATGGAACTTGCGGTTGTTCGGTTGTATACGTGGGGTGGTGGAGTGCAATCAGAGGTATTGGTGCTTGCCCCCTCGAGAATCATCATCGCGGCGTTTCGTGAGGTGTTGGGAGAGCAGTGATGAGTTGATTATGGGTTCGTGGAGTTTGGGCAGTGGGCGGAAGCGGGCGAGGGAGAAACTTTACGGCGTGCTCGTCGGTCACGCTGCCGGGCCGCTTGATTCAGAACGCGACTAGCTTTCTCGAGGTCTTCTGAACGTTCGTTTGGATCAGCCTCTCTGCTTTGTTGACAATGACTTGAGGCTTGTTTCGGTCCTCTTGTTTCGCGGCTTTCCCCTGTCGCCTTATCGACTGGAGATTTAAGCGAGAGACCAGTTCACGCACGCTTCGCATCCAGCATCCAAGCACCTCGATGCTGTACCTCACTTCAAACCACACCTCAGTCTGTACGGACTCGCTCTCCTGCTCCTCCACCTTCCCAACCGCCACGTTTCCACTGACCTTGCATGCTGCCACGACCACGTCCATTCCCCAGTCGTCCCTCTCGGCCTGATCGGTATCTACCGCTACGTCTGGTACATTCTCAGACTCCTAGCCGCATGGTCCTACCGCCCGATCCCCGTACCGCCTCGACCCACATACATCCCTCGAGAAGACGTGACGATCATCGTTCCAACTATCGACGCGGACGAGGGGTTCGCGAAAGCCGCGAAGAGTTGGTTGGAGAATGATCCGTATGAGGTGTTGATCATCACTGAAGAGTCGGTGGTGGAGAAGTTGAGGGAGTTGGTCGAGGTCGTTAATAGGGAGGATGTCGGCGAGGGGGGAGAGGGGAGGGGAAGGGTGCAGGTGTTGAGTGTGATGAAGGCGAATAAGAGGCTGCAGATGGCGGAGGGGATTAGAGCGGCGAAAACGGATATCATTGTGAGGCTGTCCTGTCGCAGTGGTGGACTTTCTGCCACGAAATGTGGGCTGACGTGGCTGCACCATGTTTTAGGTCTTCGCCGACGATGATGCGATATGGCCGCCCACTCTGTTACCTTTGGTGCTGGCTTGCTTTGAGGATCAACAAATGGTATACCACAGATGCCTCGTCCATCGAGGGCCACCCTACTGACGGCCCGTTCGACACAAGGGCGGCGTCGGAACGTCGCAGATCGTCAAGCCCGTCGGCGACAAGTTCACGCTCTGGGAGACCCTAGCGGCTTTCCGACTCTCTATTCGTAACATTGAGATTGCCGCTTCAACGCACATCGATGGAGGCGTGCCTTGCCTCTCCGGACGAACGGCCGCTTACCGTAGTGTGATTTTGAAGGACCCAGAGGTGCGTCGCGGGTCAGGCCTCGCTGTCATTCTGGATCAAGATCTGGTCTGAGCAAATTCGTCACAGTTTTTATACGCTTTCACCAACGACTTCTGGTTGGGCAAGTATCACCTCAACTCAGGTGACGACAAAGCCTTGACTCGATGGATGGTCTCGCACGGCTGGAAGACCTACGTCCAGTGTTGTGAGGGCGCTCAACTCCTCACTGTCATGAAGCCGGATTGGAGGTTCATCAAGCAGGTGTTGAGGTGGACGAGGAATACGTGGCGGAGTGATCTGAGGAGCGTGTTCATGGAGAGACACGTGTGGTATCGGCATCCGTATACGACGAGTGAGTGTCTTTCATTCAGCTGTCAGACGAGCTCAATGACATGTCAACTGCTTAAGTGACAATGATCGACAAGTTTTTTAACCCTCTTACGCTCCTCACTGGACCATGCCTCGTGATTTACCTCTGCTCTCGCAGCAACCCTTCCGACGGCACTACGTCAGTCCGCACTATCTCTCCAGGCTGTCGTGCACTAACAATTACTTCAAAGGCTCCCTGTATGGAACATCCTGCTGAGCTGGACTTTCTGGCTGAGCGTGACGCGGACGGCGAAGCTCGCTCCTCACCTGTGGAAGAGGCCGAGGGACATTGTCTACGTGCCAGCGTGGGTGCTGTTCGGTTACTATTTTAGCATCATGAAGCTTTATGCTTTGTGCACACTCCATGAAGTCGGTTGGGGGACGCGAGCGGGAGTCGGCGAGTCTTCGGAGGCGCCGCTGGGAAGAGCACCCTTCGCGGCGGAGAGCGACGACGTGGTCGAGGAAAAGGCAGAGAAAGTGGCACCGGAAGAGGGGACCCCGAGTAGCTCACACTCGCTGTACCGTCAAGAAGTGGTGTAAAGCTTTTGTCATCTTTTCCAGCCTTGGTCGCCTTTTCCCTTCTTCCTTGGACAGAGCTCCTATCGCCAGCACCGCCGCATGCGCCCTTCCTCCGCGTCGGAGTTGTTGCTTGCGCCCCTTTCCTTCCTTGACACATCGTCGAAAGCACGACACACATCTCTTCTCAAACATCTTGCTGTGTTTCCTCTCTGGAACGCTCTTTCTCGTCTCGTTGCTCCTTTGGAACCGGATCAAAGCCTCTCCGGAGGAACTCTCAGCAGCGATGGGAACCCGACGGCGACGGAAGCGGTCTGCGGACCTGCGGCTGACATGGATGATGCCTCTGATGAGCTTCGCAAGGCTGGCCGAAGGTGGAGATAGAGCAATCAGCTTCACCAACAAGTGTGAGTGATGTGCGCACTTCTCGAATGGGAGGGTAGGAAGCAGCTGATTCGTGGACGGCGGCGAGACCAGGTAGCTACACTGTTTGGCCGGCGATCACGACTTATTCTGGAACCACCTAGTAAGCTACCCTTTCCAGCTACTTCAATCCCTCGAAGGTGTTCATCTGTTCCGCGAATCAGTTCGGGAGTACGTGGATGGGAAGCTCAGCCTGGGAACAAAACGACAGTGACGGTAACGGACCCGTGGAATGGGAGGTAAGTCTGGCGAATGAGGAGCTACTCAGGTTATAAGTTGAGCAGACTTGTATGGCAGGACTTGGGGACGACGAGACTGCACTTTCGACAGCTCAGGCAAAGGCAACTGCCTTGCAGGGGACGGGGATCCTACCGTTTGTCTCTTTGATCATACTCCGCTTCGAAGGCCCAGATTCTTATGGAACTTGTTTTAAAGGGTGGCATAGAGCCTACTGATGCCACATTTGGTGCGTCTTTATCCCCATGATGCCCGCGCGTTTGCTGATGGTTTCGTGCAGGCAACGTTAACATCGGAGAGCTAAACTTGGCCAGCGGTTCAGCAATGGATTGTAAGTCAATGCTTATCTTTCAAGTATGGCATGATTTAAATGTGTGCATCACAGATTGGGATATATCTTATGTCCCAGGGTTCAACAGTGAGGCCACGTCGCTCTCACCCCAAAGGAAGCAACAACGACTGACCTAGCGCAGCAGTACCTGTGTCGATTACGTGAGTGCAAAACTCATTCATTCCAGCTGCAACCAAGTTCACGACGATTACCGGCAGACCAACAGATACCTCCTGTGCATCTGTCTCGTGCCCAGACGACATAAGCTCCACGTGTCCGAAAGATGCGATGAAGGTTCGGAGCCCCCCTCTCCTTGATAGTAATGTCAACTGAAAGGTTTCATAAAAGTATAACGCCTCAGATGGGAGCACGATTGGCTGCATGTCTGCCTGCAACGCACACGTCAACATCCTCGACGTGCCGACCAACCCTGCCAATGGTTCGTGCTGAGCCCCTATGAAGAGAGAGAAAGCAGTCTGACATTCATCGCTCACTATTTTGAAACAGTCGTGAACTGTTGCTCGGGAACTTACGACACTCGCGCTCCGTGCAACGCTGTCTTTGACAAGTTCGACTTTTACGAGTAAGGGCCGGCCTTGTTCCTTTCGCCACTCACTGTCAGAAGCTGATGAAGGTAATCTCGCCGACACAGCTACTTTCGAGCGGGGTGCGCCAATCAGACTTATGTTCTCCCTTTCGACGACAACACGGGGTGGCCTGAAGTCGTCTTCACGTGCGATTCCTCCGGGAACCCGGGGTACGACAGTGGGTTATTTTCTTTCTTGCCGGAAATTGAGCGAAGCTCACCAAGATTGCCGTCCTTTCTCAGTCGTGTTCTGTCCCGGAGGAGACGGTGTTTCCTCATCTACTACCAGCAAGAACTCGCAAGCCCAGACATCAGCTGGCACGACGACGTCTGCCGGGACCTCTAAACAAACTCAAGCGCAAACGTCGTCGGGAAGAAGCTCGTCTGGCGGAGGGGGACATTCCAGTACAGGGTTAGCAAGTTCCTCTAAATCAAGATTGGAAGCAGGGGTGTTAACCGCTTTTGGAACACAGTGGATCCACTACAGGGGTCTCGCTAACACCAGCTGCCACGTGAGTCTCCCTCTTCTGGTCCTTTTCTGGCTGAGGCTGAAGCCTGCGAACCTTCAATGATACTCATATCATCATCCAGCGTCTCCTCTACCTCTACTGCAACTTCAGCAGCCGCTTCTTCCAGCTCCGGCTCCGACGATGCCTCACCAACAAGCTCCACGTCGTCAGATTCCGACTCGGATGAATCCCCCTCCTCAACCTCCTCCAGCTCTTCCACCCTGTACATCATCGCAGGGGTCGTAATTCTCGTCTTGATTGCTGCAGTTGTAGCTGCGATCATGTTTTCAGGGAAGAAGAAGAAGCAGAAGAAGAAGGCAGCAGCGGCGGACGACAGTGCGAGTGGCAGCGACGATGCAGGGAAGGGATTGAAGACGGATACGAGTGATAGCGAGAAGGGCCCCGACAGTGAGAGTGATGGAGATGGTGCAGGTAGTAAGAAATCTGGTAAGAGCGTGAGTGGGGCAGCCAGTAAGCCCCATTGTTCCTACTCACGCGACCGTGCATGAAGCCACGTGGCTGATCTGAGTTTCTGGTGTAGACTCTCTTTCGAAAAGTCATACCGTCAGGCACTATGTCTCGGTGAATGACTCTGATGAGGATTCAAGTGATTGGGACAGTGAGGAGGAGGTGGCTAGTAGAACAGCGCTGAGAAAGTAGGTATTTCTGGAGATGAAGTCTCCGACGGGAGGACGTTGAAAAAAGGGGGCACTTTCTGTGGCGCAGATCGATGTGAATCATTTCAAAGTCTCTTGCTCTGTCACAGGAATTACCTACAGGTTCCTTTTGGGAAAAAAAGCGTCCACGTCGACGCAATTGTGTCGGTTCTCTTTCCCGAAGCCGCGGTGCCTTGCGCGCACCATCGAGTCAGCTTGAAGTGGTGGTTTGGTCTGGACAGTACAGTCGAAAATCATAGCAAAATAAGCTGTAGTTAATAAAGAACAAGTCCATGTAGTACAAACAATTCGACACAGTGGAAGGTCGCTCCTCGTTTCGATCGCCCAGGGACTGCGGCCTGGAGCTAACGACTTGGGTGCTCGAACTTTTGGGTTGCGCTCGCAACGGTCGCCGTCAAAAAGGGGACGAACACGACGAGATAGAGAGAGTTACACCACCGACACCCACCCACCGCTAGCCAGCTCCGACCTTGCTCCTGCTGCCGCTGCTCTAGCGGCGTGCAACAAGCTCGCCGCCGCCGCTCACGATGAAGAAACCGCTCCCGACGACGGCGGGTCGGACGAGCACCATGTCGCTCGCCGGCAGGCTCACCCTCCTCCTCGCCCTCCTCCTCGCCGCCGTCATCTCTGCCCAACCGTCGCCGTCGTCGCCCGCCGCGCGAGAGCAGCCGCCACCGTCCGAGCTCGACTTCGAGCGCGAGCACACCACCGCCCCGCGCGCACGAACGCTCGCCAGCAGCCCGCACAGGGCCGCGCCCAACCTGCCCGACTCGATCCGCGACTTTCGCTTCAATGCTCCAGCAGCTCCCGTGTCGCACCACCATCCAGCCGACAGCGACGGCGACGAGCACCCGCGGTACGGCGAGCCGACCATCGACGACCTCACCCTCTCGCCCCTGGTCCTCGTCGTGACCGTCGACGGCCAGGTCCACGCCCTCAAGCGTGACACTGGACACTGGGTGTGGACGCTGCACGACGATGGAGGGCTCGCGCTGGGCGGGGCGAGTGCGCAGGAGCGTCAGAGGAGAGCTCAGGCCGGCGGGGTCGTCGGCTCGCCTTTGATCAACGCGATGGGCAGGAAAAAGGCAGCAGCCGCGGCCACCCCGGTGGGCTTTGGACGAGCCAGGTCGAACGAGACTTCTATTGCAGAGGTGGCCCCCAGCGACGACGAAGACGAGGACGAGGTTTACGTGATCGAGCCGTTCTCGCAGGGCGACATTTACTTGTTCACTCGCGACCCGACCTCGAGCGGAGGAGGATCTCTGGAGAAGCTGCCTCTGTCCATGCAGCAGCTCGTCTCCCTTTCGCCATTCACGTTCCCCTCCGACTCGTCAAGGATGTTTGTCGGGCGCAAGGAGACGAACCTGGTGGGAGTTGATCTCCGAACGGGACGCTTGGTCGGCGTCTTTGGGAGCGGAGCAGGCTGGTGTGAATGGGACGAGTCGAGGCAGGGAATCAGGAACGAGGAGGAGTGTGATGAGGAGATCTCGCGCCGTCCAGAGGACTTGTTGTACATGGCCCGCACCGGTGCGTTCATCTTGTCCGACCCTCGGCGAAGCTTGGAGAAGAAGCGGGGTAGCGGAGCGCTAACAGGGTTGCTGCAGAGTACCACCTCTCAATCTACGCCAAATCGTCTTCTTCTCTCCTCCAAACTCTCACCTACACGACCTACACCTCTTCTTCTCTCGGCGGCCCGCTACAAGAGCAGTGGACCGCTACCCCGGACGGTCGCTACCTCCAACCCATGCATGACGGATCTCTCCTCTGCTTCCTCACCGGCAAGCCAGGTCTCCAATGGGCCATCGCCTTCGATCACCCAGTAGTCTCTATCTTCGACATTGCACTTCCTCCTCAGAACGACGGCGTCGGCGGCGAGAAGGGTCAACCTCTCATGTTCGAGCAGCCCCACTCGCTCCCCGTGCAGGGCATGCCTCGGGATTTTGATGGACTCTCGAAGCTCCCCGACACGACGTTCATCGGCAAGATTGGCGACAACCTCTTTGCGATGAGTCGCGACAACTTCCCTCTCGTCGCTCTTTCGCCCGCCGCCGACGTCAACGACGGTCCGGTTGGAGGGATTGGCGGTACTTGGGACAGAGTTGAGGAGGATCCTACGGATGAGGATTACGAAGACGAGGGCGAGGAGGAAGGGATGGAGAGGAGTCCAGAGGAGGCCGGCGAGACCTGCCGCGGTACGGATTGCCTCCTGGGTCGCCACTTCGTCCACAGATCGCACGTCACGCCAATTGACGCCGCAATCGACCCTCCTGCCGACCGACTCCGAATTGAAGCTCCTCCTCCATCTCAACCTCAACCCAGACCCACTTCCTCTCCTTCGTCCCCACACGCCCCTGGCCAATCCTCCGACCTCGCCTCTCTCTACCGCCCCATCCGCCTCTCCTCCGCCAAGTCAGTCACTCTCGCCACGGCTCTCCTCATGCTTCTCGGCTACCTCTGCGTGAGGAAGTTTGTCAGCGCGAAGACGCAAGGCAATATCGAGGAGCGGGTTAAGGCGCTCGGAGATACCCTTTTGAGCGTCGCGAAGCCCTTCGACGGCAAACTCGACGCCTCTCTCCCTCCTACCCCCATCAACACCTCTCGAGCGCCAACTCCCCTTCCCGCTGCTCCGACCGTCGAAGATCCGACTTCTCGACCGACTTCCCCCTCCCCCGACTCTCCGCCCAGCCTCGCGGCCTCCCTCATCTCCTCCAGTGCGCCTTCCTCCCCTCGCACTCCCGGCACTCGCTCTCGCAGCGCTTCTGTCGCTTCACCGCCTCTTGAGTCGAAAGAACTTCCGCCGATCCCAGCATTGACGGAGCTCGACGATGGAGAGGGAGACAGCGATGGAGAGACGAAAGAAGGTGTTGAAGGAACACCGAAACGCAGAGGTCGAAGACGGCGAGGGAAGAAGCCGAAGAAGGGGCTCAAGACGTTGGAGGATGCGGCAGCGATAGCAGGAGGAGCGACGACGGGGCTTTTCCCAGAGGGAGAGCCAACAGAAAAGGACCTCAAGGGTCTGACCTTGGGAGCGGCAGAGGTGAAGGAGGACGTGGCCGAGATCGAGACGATTCCAGTGATTTCGTCGGAACCCCAGATGATTGGAGGGTTGACAGTATCGGAGACGATTTTGGGTGCGTGTGCTCTCTTTTGATCTTTCTTTCCTAAGCAATTCTGAAATGTGGTGTTGGGTGCAGGTTACGGTTCCCACGGTACCGTCGTCCTGCGAGGAGAGTTCCAGGGTCGAGCGGTCGCCGTCAAGCGACTTCTCAAGGACTTCGTCACGATCGCCACGCACGAAGTTGCGCTTCTTCAAGAGTCGGACGACCACCCCCACGTCATCCGATACTTCTGCAAAGAGCAGCGAGACACCTTCCTTTACATTGCTCTCGAGCTTTGTCCCGCCTCTCTCTTCGACCTCATCGACCAGCCGAGCACATTCCCTGACCTCGTGCGCGACCTCGACTCAAAACGAGCGCTGCGACAAATCACGGGAGGAATCCGTCACCTCCACAAGCTCAAGATTGTTCACCGCGACATCAAACCGCAGAACATCTTGGTCTCGACGAGCAAGCACGGCGGAGTGCGGATGCTCATCTCCGACTTTGGGCTTTGCAAGAAGCTCGACGTCGACGAGAGCTCGTTCCAGCAGACTGTCAATCACGCTGCTGGATCGTTCGGCTACCGTGCGCCAGAGGTCCTCAGGGGGCAGGTCGATCCGAATGGTGGAGCGTCGTCGCCGTTGAACGGGACTGCCGACTCGAGGAGCGGGACGGTGCAGAGCTTGACGTCGGGCGTCAGCGTCAACCCGGACCCGTCGATGCGTCTCACGCGATCCATCGACATCTTCTCGCTGGGATGCATCTTCTACTACGTCCTGACTGGAGGAGAACACCCCTTTGGCGGGCGATATGAGCGAGAGATGAATATTCTGAGAGGGAAGATCTCGCTGGAGCAGCTCGATGGGTTGGGAGAGGAGGCGTTGGAGGTTCAGGATCTCATCACGCGCATGGTCGCGAGCGACCCTCGGGAACGGTAAGCTTCTGTTGACAGCTCTGTTTTTCGAGGTTTTCCCTCTGACTCCGATTCATCAGACCATCCGCCGAAGCCGTCCTCCTTCACCCGTTCTTCTGGAACTCGCAAAAGCGCCTGCTCTTCCTCTGCGACGCCAGCGATCGTTTCGAGATCATGGAGCGCGATCCACCAGACGCGACACTGGTCTTGCTCGAGGAGACGGCGGGCGATATTGTCGGCGATGATTGGCAGAAGGCCATCGATCGCACGTTGCTCGACAACTTGGGCAAGTACCGCAAATACGACGGTCGCTCGGTGCGAGATCTCCTCCGAGTGCTACGCAACAAAGTGGGCTTTCATTCATTCAAGCGTAAACGTTGCTTGCCGGGGCTGACGCTTGTCGCTTGCAGAAACACCACTACCAAGACCTTCCCGAGCCGGTGCGGAAGAACCTCGGCGACCTGCCCGGCGGTTTCCTGTCTTACTTCACGACCCGTTTCCCTCGCCTTCTCTTACACGTTTACGACACGGTCGCGACCAACCTGAGCGACGAGCCGATGTTCGCCTCCACCTTCAGGGTCCCCGACGACGAGCACTAGATCTCCGTCCCCTTCATGCACACAACCCTCGACAACCTCTTGTAGCTTTAGCTTACCCATTACGGCAGTACCTCACTTTTTTCAGTACCGTTGTAGACCGTTTTTTCTTGAATTACCACTTGTAGTCATTTTGCTTCATTCTGCGTGAGGCTCCTACTGGGCCTACGAAAGCAAACCTCCCAGTAGCAAGATCCCGTCGGTGATCTTCAATATTCCTTCGCTGTATGAAGGGTTGTCCTTGTCCGATATCTCTTTAGCCTTCAACGTCGCATGGAAAGGTGCGTGCGAGTGACCGCCAGAGAAGACGGCCACGTCGGCTGAATGCCGAGCAATAGGTTTTATTAAGCATCAGACTTCGCCGCTCATCATATAAATAGCACAGGATATTTGATGGACAACGTTACTGATCTCTTGCATATATACACTTTTCGTTTCTGCATCGACCTTAAGCACTCTTCGCAGCCTCAGCCTGCGCCTTGTTCCACGCTTTGCGTCCCACGCTTGCCGGGTCAAAGTACGGCTTCTCCGCCACAGTCACGACACGGTCTCCGACTCGAGGCTCGTCGTAGTCGAAAGTGGCGAGGTGAGTGACCTGCAGTCGTGGAAGGAAGTAGGAAGGGGCCAGGCAGTCAGCGGCCGTATACGTTGAACGCCATGCGTGGCGCCGTGTGGAGGCGGTGCAAGCGTGATTGAAAGTGGCTTGAGAGGGCGGGGGTGGCCGGGGACGCGGAGCGGGAGGAATGGAGGCTAACAAAGCCAGGAAAAGAACAAAAAGGGGAAGGCAACACGTACAGCTCTGTTATCCCAAATGGCGAGGTTGTTGACGCTCCAGTGGTACTTGACGTGGTGGTCGTGACTTTGGTGCTGCAGTTTGAAGAGGTAGTCGAGCAGGACGGCTGACTCGTCGTACGAGAGCTCGTTGATTCTCTTGGTAACTGAAGCAGCAGAGAAGTGATTAGATGTGTCAATAGACGCAAGCTGAGAAGGAAGACGCACAGGTCGTGTTCACGTAGAGCGACTTGAACCCCGTAACCGGGTTCGTGCGCACGATGGGGTGGGACGCCTGGAAAGCGTCTCCCGAGTTGTCGGGGTGGCCTCGTGGTGCAGTCCTCAGCTGGAAGCCGTTGCGGCGGGACTGCTCACGGAATCTGGTTGAATAAGAAGCGGCGAGTAGGTTAGCGCTGTACCGACAGAACGGGGGTTCGGAGGGACCACGTACCTCTCGGCATCGTGCGTGGCGGTCAGACCCTCGAGGAAGGCGGCGAGGGGAGGGGTGAGGGAGTCGTAGTTGGCGTAGGAGCTGTTCCAGAGAGTGTCTCCACCTGCAAAGGTTGTGAAAAAGTAGATCAGCTAAAAGTGGTGAGGGAATATTTCGAAAGTGCCACGTACCAGTTGAGGGAAGGG
The DNA here is from genome assembly GCA_024364755.1 of Pseudohyphozyma bogoriensis. Lineage (NCBI taxonomy): Eukaryota > Fungi > Basidiomycota > Microbotryomycetes > Chrysozymaceae > Pseudohyphozyma > Pseudohyphozyma bogoriensis. The sequence continues at coordinate 29,987 of JALBUQ010000068.1, forward strand.
TGTGCATCTTAAGGAAGGTGTAGCCGGATGGTACGGGCTCGAAGGAGACCTGTTATCAGTCAACTCATGTCAGCAAGGCGCTTCATCCCATTGTAAACTATCAACTCACATCGGTGTGCCATCCCGACGACGCAAGGCTACTGAACTCGTCCGCAAACGAGATCTGCCTGCCTCCCTTCTCGGGAATGTTGGAGATCTTGCCGACTGGCAAGCCGTTTTCACCGAGCTCCTGGGTTGGGTGGATGTGGAGGGTCGACTCCTTGGGCTTGCCGGAGAGTTCACCGAGCAGTTTTCCGAGCGTCGCCAGGTCGTCGGGCGTGATCTCAGACTGGTCTTGGAAGAAGACGACACCGTGGGTCGAGACTAGAGATTCATGGATTGGCTTTAGCTGCCCCTTTCCTGAAAGTTTGAAAGCAACGAGAGAGGGCTCACTGAAGATGGCGAGATCGCGGAGCACCGCATCGCGCTCCTTCTCCGGCAGCGCGAGGATCTGCTTGAGCTTGACATTCTCGTCGAACTCGGCTCCCAGGGCGGGGGTGAGGATCTTGTGCTTGTAGGCGTCAAGAGCACCTGTAGGCTCGAGCGGAGCGACCAGGAGGTCCCTGGAGTGGATCGACGCGGGCGGGGTCTTGTCCTTGCCCCGCAACGTGAGCGTCTCGAAGGCGGACTGGACGGTAGTTTGGGCGGATTGGGCGGAGGGCGACATGGTGTGGATTGTGGCGAATGGAGGTGGAAGGAAAGGAAGAAAGAGACAGTCCGACAGCCCTTTTTCAGGGAAATGCCACCAACTGACAGAGCGGTGGTGTGCTTTCGCGTTGACGCGATGGGACGATGGCGTGCTATCGGAACGCATCCTCTTGCCCGGCGTCGGCGTTAAGTAACAGATGTTGACGTGTCCTTGAGCTACGACGACTAATCTGTCGACATTTGCACTGTCCTCGAAATGAATAATACGGGTAATGATCAACATCAGAGGCCACATATGCTCTCACGATGGCTACGAAATCGCGGTGGGGGCCACAGCGCGAGCTGTCCTTCCTATACAAGCTCGCCCAAACCTCTCTCCTGTTTCTATAGGCACCTGTGGATCACTATCCTTTGAGAGAATCACAAAGTAGATGCAAGTGTTCGCTTGCGTGTCTGTGTCGAAATGTGCGAGGTTTGCACGCAGGATCCCGCCACGTCACTTTCGTGGTCTGGAGCCAAAAGCGCGAGGAGCAGTGAGGCTCAAGGAGGGTGCACCAGTGCTCCCGCTCTGTACACCCTTCCCTTCCACCAGCAAGATCTGCAATGCCGCAGATCGAAGACTCTGCCGTGTACTACAGCTCACTCAAGAGTGCCTGGCCTCGTTCCGCTGAGCAGGTCACGATCGAACTGCAAGACTTTCGAAGGCCGCTCTGGATCCCCCTGGCCTTCATCAAGGGTAGCGGCGACGATTAGTGGCCCTTTGTGCTGCGTCTTCTCAGCTACGTCGTCAACGAGCCTGGCCAGCTTTTGCGACAGGACGGAACTCTCGTGAATGTAGACGCTCCAGTCGAAGAGGGCGCCGTGTGCTTCGTGCCCGACGGTGAGCGCAACTCACCCCACATGCATCTAACTGCCTCATTCGTTCCTCTGATCACTGAATGGCAGCCGCGGGCGAGTTTACGTTCAAAAAAGGACCCCAGATTGGGACCACCGGGGAGCCTGCCCCAGAGGACGATCACGAGAGCGCGAGGCTCAGCGCGGACTCCTCAGGAGAGGTTCAGTGACATTGGTACTCGATTGCACACTCACCAGCTGACTGCTTGACTGATTTGAAGGCGACTTTTCGTGAAGAGCTCGTTTCGCGCGATGGGTTTTGTGTGCTGAGCAACGTCAGAGCGAGCGCGTGCGATGCCTCGCATTTCATCCCGGAGACGAGGTCTGACGTGAGTTGATGAATGTGTACGACAATTGCGGAGCTGACTTGGCACTCTCAGATCTACGAAGACGTTCTCGGACCCGACTTTACGGGCTACCGCTACGAGCCGGTCATGGGCATTCTTCTCAGCCAAACCTTGCACGCGTTGTACGACCAGTACCAGTGGGTCTTTCTACTGCAAGGTGAGTTACTTATTCCTCACCTTCAATCACATCTCGTGCAGCACACTTAGCGCTCACACCTGGCAAAGGATGGAGTTTAATCGTGCACGTGTTCACGGGCTACAAATCCATGGCGCAGTACCACGGTCTCGTCATCCCCGCCAGCAGGTGCAGGACCCCGCCTGGCAACGAGCCTGAAGTCCCTGACCCTCGTCTGTGCGAGTGGCACTACGCCCAGTGCGTTCAGAAGAGCATCCGTGGCTTCTCGGCTGGTCTGTCCGCGTCGGCGATGTAATGGGAACGGGCGTTTCTTTTCCGCTACTGCAGGTCGCAAGAGAGTTGAGAAAAAGGGTAGTAGAGTGATGAGCTGAGCTGGGAGTATCCTGGGGGGACGGGTGATGGTGGAGACGAGGATGCGTGTGAAGCCTCACGTGTCGATGCAGAGCCTGATGCCGACGTAAGTGTATGCACTGACTCGCCGGTGGCAACCCTCTCCTCGCTACTGTAATTGATCCAACGTTCTTCTCGTGTATCCACTAGCTATTCCTCGCCTGACTACTGTACAAGAGTTGCCTCGGAACGTGCTGTGTGTCTCGACGTCAGCCGCTGGTCCGGTGGTGCGCAAGACGTGCGCTGGCCCAGAGCACCAAGCGAAGACGTCAAGTCGTGTCCATTCACTGTGCCGTCGTCGTCGTCGTCGTCAAGCAGCGACGCTAGCGAGGTCGAAGGACCCAGAAGAACAGGAGCGAGTCGTCGTTGTCCAGGCTTCTGTCGTGGATTTTGTCCCCAGGACGTGCTGAGCGCTTCGATGGACGTGCCGACTCGTGTCTCGCGCTCGCGGCGTGCGTTTTCTCTCTCCTTTCTGTCAAAAACACACGGGGTCCTGGCGGATCGCGGCAAACAACGAATGGAAATTTCTCTCGTAAAAGGTGTGGGAAAGGGGGGATGGCGAAACAAGGTGAATAAATGCAGAGATCGTGGCTGAGCCCTGGGGTTGATGGACCTATTTTCAGGCCAGGCACCGAGCTCGTCCCGCGCGGTGAAGTGGAAGGAGGAAGGCTCGCGAGGCGCAAACGGCGGATCGAGCCTGGCCTGAGACTTGGGTGCGTGTAGTTGTTGACAGCTTGAGATAGGGGAGGATGTACAACAGGAGCAACAAGTAACAGCCAACAGGAGCGGGCAGAGGCGAGAGATGAAACTTCCGGCGAAGTGCGAGCCGCGAGCCCAAGGTGTGGCTGTGGAGGACCCAGGCGCGGGCGGTCGAGTGAGGAGGCGAGGCGGAGGTGTGAGACATTTGTGGTGTGCTGCGCTTGCCTCGCTTGGGCGAGAGCCTCCGCCAACCAGAGACCCTCGGTTCCACCACTTGTCTCTACACTTCTCTCTGTACACCGAGGCTACTCTTTTTGGGCCAGAGGATCCGGCCACACTTCTCTCCATACTTTCTTGCACAACTGTGCCCCGCCCTGCCCGCCCGCCTCGAACGCCTCATCGCCTCCGCGCACCACACTCAACCACACCACACACAGCAACAAGCGGAGCGACATGTCGGTCTCCGTCGGAACGCAGGACTGCTCGCTCCACTTTGCCTCACAATGCGCCAAACAGCCCATGTGTATGTACACTTCTCACTATGCTCAACTGTCGCCAAGTTGGACGAGAGCTGACGACGCCCGACGCACTCGCTTCCAGACCGCCCAGCAGCGCTCCGACGCACCACTGGTCAGCTCCGCCTCCATCTCGCCAGTAGATGCCAGTCACTGACTTGTCCATTGCAGACTCGTCAGTCTCACTAAACCTGTTCACCGAGACGGCGTCGCCTCCGCACTCTCCGGCGTTGTCGGTCGTAGAGTCTCGCTCGTCCTGGCTCAGCGGCCTCGCCGCCGTCGCCGCCCCGTGGTCGCCCGTCTCGCTCGAGGGCATCACAAAGTCCGAAGGCGGTCCAGTGAGGGGCACTGCTCTCGCGAAAGCACTGTGGAAGGTGTGTGCTTCCTCCCCGCCGGTCTCGTTGTATGCCTTCGCGACCCTCCGCAGGCACACGCCTCAGAACAGGGCGCCAGCGCTAACCTGCTCGCGTGCGTTCTACGCTTTCTTTGTCGGGTTCCATGATTTCAGCCCGACCACGAGGCTGTTGCTTGCTCTGAGGAGCATTGCTCCGTCCGGTTCGGACTCATAGACAGGAAGCACCACTGCCGGTGAGTGACTGTTGTGCGCGCTTTCGCGAGACGCCGAACCCGCACCACACGCGGGAGCGGCGGCGGAGGCGCGCCCGCCTTTGGGGAAGGAGAGGCGCTGACGGGACATCCTCTGCAGCCGATGTGGCCAGATCTTCTGTGGAGCTCACTCGTCCAACACGACGCTCCTCTGGCCCGCGTTCGAGGACGCCGCGACGCTCCCGACGCCCAAAGCCACGCCCAAGAGCACGCCGCACTCGTCGTCGACGAACCTGCCCGGCCTCGTCGCTACGTCGACGCCCACCACTTCCCCCTCCAACTCTGGCATCACCCTCACCCTCCCTGGCCGACCTGGCACGCCGCCGACCTCGCTCCCGCCTGTGCCCACACCCGTGCCGTCACGAGTGTGCGACACGTGCTTCTTCAGCACGCCCATCGCCGCTCAGCAAGCCCTCACCCCTCCCTCACCTAACGCCGGTACTGTCGGCTATAACACCAAACCCCTCGCATTCCGGCAAGCGACGACCCCACTCACCCGCTCGCCCCTCGTCTCGCCCGCGCACTCGCCTCCCACCCTCTCAGACCTGCACCGCTCCTCCTCGTCCCGCCGCTCTTCGCTCTCTCGCGAACGTCGCGCGAAATCCTCCTCCCGGTCCCGACAGAACTCGGGTCCCACGAGCTCCTCCGTGGGCTCGAACGCGTCGTCGTTCCCTTCCATCCCGTCCTCGGCCTCGAGCAGCGCCGATGGGTCCCAAGTGTTTTTCGGGGGCAACGCCGGCAGCCGACGCAACATTTCTCCGGCGGGGAGTTTGAGGGTGAGGAACGCGAGTACGGCGGTGGTGTTCAGGGACGAGACTTTGAGTGAGCAGACGGAGGAGGAGGAGAGTGAGGACGAGGAGGAGGCGGAGGTGTTGGATGAGGTGGTGGGAGGAAAGGGCAAGGCTCACCATATCGACATTACGTGAGTTGCTTTCGTTTGTTTTGTTCGTGTAGAAAGAAAGGATGGTGACTGACTTGTTACCGGTTCACAGAAACTGGGCCACGTTCTAATCGACCACGCCCCACCATAAATGAAACGAACAAGAACGCTTCTCGCCGTTCCATAGATACTTTTCCAGGCTCCTTATAACGACCCTACATAGATCACCTTCCCTTTATACTACTTCCTTTTTTTGTGCTGTGTTCCTGTTAGATTGCAGTTTTTGTACAGAAAGGCCTTGTGTTTTGAAACGTAATGAGACCCTACCGTGCGAACCATGTGTCCTGAGCTTTTGCTCTTCTCCGCTTCCGTCCTTCCCGAAGGTGGCTTTCCAGAGCACGTCCGTACAAGCACAGACATCGCGACCAGATCGAACCCAAGAGCTGATCAGGAGCGCTCGACGAGTCAAGTCGGTGGGGGTCGTGCCAACGGGACGCCGTGTTGTGCGCCGGCACCCGTGCCGAGGGATCGACGCGCCGTTTCACCAAGGGAGCACCAACTTTGTTGCTCTCGTTCCTCTTCCTCCAACAATCCGACGAAAGGATGCCGTTCCCTACCGTCAAGCTTTCGTCCGGTTACGAGATCCCAGGGTTCGCTTTTGGCTGTGGTGCGTCCCCCCTCCTCTCCCTCCCTCCTGCTCCTGCTCCGCCGTGTGGTGGTCGAGCGCCGGGGGAAAAGAGTCAACGTGCTGCTATTCCTGGATGGTGTGTGCTGACTGGGTGTCGTGGCGGGTGGGTGGGTGTTGTGTTTGTAGGCAGTAAATGGCGTACGAGCAGCGTGAATGACGGGAGTGTCGACGAGGGTTTGGTCAAAGCGATTCATGAGGCGCTCGATGCGGGCTTCACTTCGATCGATGGAGCGGAGGTGCGTTCTCTGTACCTCGTTCGCGAGCGTTTCGCTGTGTTGAAGCTGATAGTCGGGGAACTTGGGGGGTGGGGATTTCACCAGAACTACTTCAACGAAGATTCCCTCGGCCACGCCCTTGCGACGTACCCCAACCTCCCTCCGCGTTCGGACCTGTTCATCAAAACCAAAGTCCTCTCGTCCATCGCTGCCATCCCCTCCTCGCTCAAACTCCAACTCGAGCGCCTCAAGCTCTCATACATCGACTTGTACCTCATCCACTCTCCCAAACCTTTCGACGTCGACACGGAGGAAGGCAAGGAGAAGCTGAGGGCAGCATGGAGAGAGATGGAGCAGCTCGTCGACGAGGGTTGGGTCCGGAGTATCGGCGTCTCGAATTTCGAGCCGAGGCACTTCGAGGCGTTCTGGGACGAGGCGAGGATCAAGCCTGCGCTCAACCAGGTGAGCTGAGCGGTCTTTCGAGGTGGGTAGTGTGGGTACTTAAACAAGGCGAGGGAGGGTAGTTGCCAGTGTACCCGTACAGGATTGGTGCGGTCAAGGACACGCTCGAGTACTGCAAGGAGAAGGGCATCGTCGGTCAGTCTCACACTGTGTTCCCTCAAATGTTTGTCCATGTCGAGCTCTGACGTCCTTTGTTCTGCTCAGTGGAAGCGTACGAAGTCTCCTCCTCCCTCCTCCGCGCCACCGAGATCGGCACGTGTTCCCCCTTTTTCCTCCTTCTGCTTTCCTCTCCTCGGCACTAACCCCACACTTCTAACCAACTTTTCTCAGGAGGACCACTCGATGCCGTCCTCCTTGAGATCTCTGCTTCCCTCGCGGCAAAAGGCCAGCAAGTGACGCTCGGACAGATCTTGTACCAGTGGGCTTCGGCAAAAGGGTACACGATTGTGAGCACCAGTGCCAAGTTTGAGAGGATGAAGGTGCGTTTCCCCCCTTTTTTTCAGTCACTCAGTGGGAAGAAATCAATTTGCTTGCTTGTTCCCTACCAACAACTAGGAATACCTCGGCGGCGGCGACTTTGGTCTCACGCCGGAGCAGATCCAGAAGATTGATGAGGCGGGAGCCGAGGGCGAGAAGAAGGGGTATGGGCAGTACAATGCTTGGTTGGTCAGTAAAGACCAGGTCCCGAAGGATAAGTAGAGAAAGGGTGAAAGAAAAGGTAGGGGCTGGGCAGCAATGCACGACGCTTTTCTTGAGAGTCGAGTTTCGTTGGGTGGAGAGGTTGGGAATGCGAGAGCACGGTAATGTCCGACAATGATGCTTTACTGATCATGATTATCACAACAAAACGGACTGAGGGCTGCGAGTCTCTAGGGATACGGATCCTGAGGACGGAAAGGAGGCGCACGTCAGTCTTGTCGCTCATCGTCAAGAGTCTCGCCAGAATCGGAAGAGGCATCGCGGGGAGGAGAATAGGCTATTCACTCACAGACAAATCTCGCTAGTTGAGGATCCCTCCCGGCCCCAACTCGTACACTGCATCACTGCAAGCACCCTCGCGAGGCTTGATTGCGCGCCCGGACGCCGACGCCGATGCCGCGAGAGTTCTTTGTCGTGTCGAGCGAGAGCTCGTGTTCGAATCGTGAGGAGCGGTGACTGATCGATCACGAACTTGATCCATGCTGGTATGTCGAGAGAGGGAGGGAGGCGACCTATCAACGTACGAACATCCATCAGCCTCGCCGAACCCCTCACGCACGACGGAGTGTCTGGCACTCACCCATCCATCCCACCCACCCTCGCACCTCAGACGGGCAAGCACCCGATCCCGCCTTTCTCCTCCTCCTTCTCCTCCCTCTCGACGCTCACCCAATGCTCCTTTTTGAGCAACACGAGGCCGACCTCCCTCTCGTCGCCTCCCTTCTCCCCTCCCTCCTCCCGAGAAGAAGGCGACAGCTCGACAGCTCGATCGAGCACCAAGTTGCCTTGCTGGTCGACGGCGACGAACGAGCCGACGAACGTCCGCCCGTCGGAGACGGAGACGCGGTACAGCGTTTCGAGCGTCGCTGTGACGGCGCTCAGGAGTTGAGGAGGGGTGAGGGAGGAGATTGAGGTGCTGGTGGTGGTGCTGGTGGTGGTGGGAGGCATGAGGTGTGGGATCGGATGGGTGGATCGTGGATGGCGGATAGTCGTGAGAGTTGTGCGTGTGGGAAGGAAGGGGAAGGACCCGCGCGCGCTGCAGCAGCCCAAGTTGAGTGTGTCGGTCCTCCGCGGATTTGGCAAGGGATGGACAAAAGGAAGCGCCTCGAGGGTTCAGGCTTCCTTCCACTTCTGCACATACTTTCATTCTGCAAGTACTCAATCTTGATGCACTTCAGAGGTTGCCCATGAAGCTGCATGTTCTTGGTCGCTCGCTCGGTTCTTTCCCCGCAACCCTCCTCCATTCTCCACCCAACAAACCCCCCTCCCATGTCGCTCAAATCTCTAGCAACGCCACGAGCTACGAGTCACACGACTTTCTTAAGAGGGAAGATCAGTCCACGACCTAAGCAGGTTCCCGTGCTCCCCCCTTTGTTAACTTTCTCCAGGAGCCGGAGATCGTAATTTGGCTCGTACATTCTCCTTGTAGACTCGTCAGCGAAAAATGCAATGAAGGATAAACATTGAGATCTATCAGCAATGGCACAACAAAAGGAACCTCGCCAGACCTATCGATGCAACACGCTGCCATACTCCACTTCCCCTCCATCGCCCTCTCGAACCACTCCCGCCTCCCTCTCCCCCCACTTGACCCACTCCATCCACGTCTCCCTCCCTCTCACGAACCTAGCACCACTGCTCACAAACACCCAGTACCCTGCTCTGATCCCCACAGCGTAGCTCAGCAGCGTCCATACGAGCGAGACCGAGTTGTCGTCCAGCGGATGGTGGGGCGGGAGGGACGAGAGGGACGAGAAAGGCGAGAGAGGTCGAGGGGAGAAGGAGAGACTCCAGAGGAGTTGGGAGAGGCGGATGTGGCTCGCGAAGCGGGTGAGGAGCGGTGGAGGGGTGGTGGTGGGAGAGGGAGGGGAAAACACGTCGAGGAAGAGCTCGTCGCTCGTCGTCTTCCACCGGTGAAGCGTGTGCGAGCCGAGAGAGAGAGCGAGGGGGATGGAAGGGGATATAAGCAAGTCGGTGAAAAAGAGTGGGGTGAGGTACGTGATGGCGAGGGTTTCGATTGGGGGAAGAGTGGATGGGGACGATGACGTGGCGGTGTCGTCCGGCGAGGAGAAGACGAGCACGGGCTGAGCGGGGTCCGTCGCACGAAGCTCGACACGGACGTTCCTCCCCTCCCTCCCCATCTCCCCTATCCTGTTCTCCAGGAACCTCACCACCCTCCTCCTCGCCTCCTCCTCCGTCCCTCCCACTCCTTGCCACCCAACTCCACCCCCAACTCCACCCTTCTCAACGGGGTTCTCGTCCTCCCCGTCTCCCACCACACCCTCTACATGCGGTTCAGGTCGCGGAAACACGTCCAACTTCTTGCTGTAATGCAACTTCATCGCTTGGTAGAGGATTCGAGGGGTGGTGAGGAGGAGCGCAAAGGGCGTGTAGAGGAGAGCGGAGAGGAGGGTGCTAGAGGTGAGGGGAACGCCAGGGCCAGAGAGGGCGGCGTAGATCTTTTTTTGGTGGGACGAGGTGAGGAAGATGATCCGGATGGAGAGGGACGGGTTGAGGGGCAGGGATGAGGAGGAGGAGGGGCAAGGGGAGGAGGCGAGCGGGTCGGAAAGCGAGACGCGGTAGAACCCTGACCGGTCGTTGAAGGGTGATACGTGGAATGCTCGTGGGAAGGTCCATTGGTGCTCGAATCTGTGTTATTCAAAGGGTCAAGTGTCAGCTTACACCTCTCGAGCGCCGCCGAACCGACGACTGACAGTGGCGCCCAAAGACAGAAGCAACGTACCCAGCAGCGACCTTGTCGTCCTCGTCCACCCCACACCTCAAAACATATAGATGTCTCTCCCCAAACGTGTTGTGCACCTCGAGCACCACCGCGCTGAGATCCCTCCCCGCTGTCCGCGTCACGCGGTAGCAGTAATGCACCGTCAGCGGGTTGATTCCCTCGAACCCGAGGTACGCCGGCATCGTGACCGTGTACACCTTCTCTGCTTCCTCCTTGCCTACCCCAAACCTCGCGAGATGAGCCCACAGCCGCTCGCGGATCCCAGTAACTCCCTCGCCAGGCTTGAGCGGCTCGAGGTACGCTCTCGGCCACAAGCTCGTCACGGTCCACCGGTTCGGCATCCACCCGAACAGCCTTCCATCGTCCAACTTTCCTTTTTCTAGCTCCTCGAGGTCGAGGCCGAGGAAGAGGACCGGGTACGAGAAGGCGTGTTTCGCGAGGGCGGGGAGGAAGCGCGCGTGGGCGGTTTTCGCGCGGTAGACGTGGGCGTGGGCTGTGGTGGGTGTGGCAGAGTTGTAGATCGTGTGGAGGAGGAGGGAGAGCGCGATGGCGAGCGGTGGGAGGAGGATGGAGAGGTAGGACAAGGACGGGACGAGCGGCGTGTATGCGAGCGCTTCGGTCGTGTTGACGCTCATCTGGACGGGGGTCACGGCCCTGTCGATGGGAGGATGGTGGTGGTGAGCAGCAGTATAGAGAGAAGTCGAGTTGCTATGGCGAGGTCATGACCGGTTGGAGGTGGTGGAACAGAAGGAGAGAGCGACGCGCCAGCGCACCACGAATCACCAGGATCGGAATCGGAGCGCTCGAGATCGCCCAGCGAGTGGTGCACCGCTTGTTTTCTTCCACCACTTTTCGAATGGGCCACCAGTTGGACTATTCTTATGGCACCAAAGAGTGCCAAGTGTATGTGCTACCAAGATCATACGGTAGAAAGAGAATGCTCGACCTGAACCGAGGCAGACAGAGTTTCACGCGACGTGGCGCGATGTTATCGAGTCGTAAGCCTCTGTTCGGGGACACGCCAGCTGAATCAAAGCTGGAATCCTACGAAATGTATCTGGCCTGCATACAGGTCGTTCAGTTCCCCTGGAAGAACGACCGAGGCCGTGTATACCATCGAGTCGCGCTCTCTCCTCGCCTGAATCTTTGACTTGTGCGGCCACGTTGCTACAAATCACCTCCTGCCAGAAACGGAGGACGACCTGTGGCAAGGGCCAACGCTCACAGTGACCGGGCATCGGGACCTCTCAAGCGTCGGAGCGACGACTCGGGAGCGAGCGACGTCAGTGCCACGTCCGAGGGTTTACGGCCGCACGATCGCTCGGAACGATCAAACGCGATCAACCTGCGTGCACAGATCACACCTGGACAGTGTCGGCACTCGTGGTACGTACAGGACAAAGAACATGTCGACAGAAATGAGTTGGCAGCTGCTGGCCGACGTCTGTCTTCGCTGAGTGATTGGGTTGCACAGCCGCGCTCTGGCTTCGGGGACGTTTGTCGCGCGGTCCTCGCATCTTCGAGCTCGCACGTTGCACGAATCGCCAGCGAGCCAGGCTGATCATCCGATACCTCCGAACAGGAGTTACGTAGGCGCATGGCACAGCAGGCTGGCCAGCGGCTCTGTGGCCGAGCCTGCGCTAGTTGTTTCAAGTGGAAACGCCGCGCTGATCGGGGCCGCAACGTTCAAAGTCCGCGCCTATTCCCGAGCATCTAGCAGAGGGGCTCACATCTCGTACCTCCCTCCACTCTCCGTCCTCCACCTCTCTTAACTTCCTACCAATCACTCGGCAACTCGCCTCCTTTTCGCTCCTCTGCCCACCACCCCACCTCACACACACCCAAACACTCACAATGTCGTCGCGTGGCTCTGCCTTCGTTGCTGATCTCTTCGGCATCGTGAGCTCCCTCTTGCCTCCACTTTTACTATTACTACGCGTTTCTAACAGCAACACCTTTAATCTAGCCCTACGCTCCCCTCGGACCCATCGACATGCAGAAATACCGCCCCGCCTCTCTCAACCAGCCCTACAAGTTCAAGCAGGCGCTCTCGACCGGCCGGGTCATGTTGGGCACCGGACTCTCCATCGCCAGTCTCCCCGTCGCGAGGATCCAGGCCGTCCTCAACTTTGACTTCATCTTCGTCGATGCTGAGCATGTGAGTCCCGCCGATTGGTGCGAGAGTCGCACGCAGCGCTGACCCCCTCGCGCAACGCAGACCCCTATGGGACCTGGTTCGTCTCATTGTAGTCTACTTTGAATTGTATTCACACTTACATCCATCTTCTCTCTAGATACTCTCCAAGACATCATCAAGACCTGCAACTACCATTCGGAGGGCCAGACCGCGTACGTTCCCTCCCCCTTGACCCCTCGCCTCGGGAAACTCCTGACATCCGGACATACGAAAATAGGACCATCGTCCGTGTCCCTACTCATGGCCACGAGTGGGCTGCCTGGACTTTGGACGCCGGTGCGAGCGGCATCATCTTCCCGTGAGTGCTCTTTCGGCGGTGGAGAGCAGCCACGTGTACTGACGCGGTCGTCAACTCATCAGGCACACCGAGACGGTCGAGCAGGCCAAGACTGCGTGAGTCCTGCACATTGGTTTCACTTTCTATCAGCTCTCCTGATCTCCCTCACCTTCTCTCAGCATCAAGAACTGCCGCTTCTCGCCCATCGGCGACCGCTCGTACCCGCCTTTCGCGACCATCCCCGGCCACACCGATGGAGCGCCCGAGGGTCAGACCATGATGAACATCTACAACGACCATGCCGCAATCTTCATGCAGATTGAGAGCGTCAAGGGTGTTGAGAACGTCGAGGAGATCGCGGCGCTTCCTGGTGGTGCGTCTCGACCCGCTTCGTGGCTTAGACGCGAGCGAGGAGTGCTGTTTGCTGACTTTGGAAGAGATTTTCTACAGTCGACGGGATCATGATTGGTACCGCTGATCTCAGGATGTCGATGGTAAGCTCCGAACTTCGTATCGCTTCAAAATCCCAGCACCCCGCTGACAAGTCGCTGGCTCTCCCAGGGATTGATGCCTGGCGTTGCTGGCCCCGAGCCCGAGTTCAATGAGGCGATGGCGAAGATCGAGGCTGCTTGCGCCAAAAACAACAAACCTATCCTTGGCTTCGCTTTGGGACCTCTTGTCAACGAGTGCGTCTTTTCTTCCCCCCTCTGTCTCTCTGATGACGGACTGACGTGGTCCCCTTCTCTTCTCTCGCCTTGTAGGCGAATGGCTAGGGGATGGAAGCTTCTCATGATGTCGGCCGACGCTTTGGCTATGGTTGCTGGTCAGACCGGGCCTTTGAAGGAGACTCGTGCGGCCGTTGCCGAGTTCGAGAAGGGCAAGACGTTCAACGAGACGAACGGCGTGACGAACGGGCTCCCCAACTAGTCCTCTGGGATCAGCGTGTATAGACAATTCGTGTTAGATTTCGAATGAGGAGTTTCTTTTGGCTTTTGTTCATAAATCCGGTCCTGGTCGTGAAGAGAGGGCCACGTGTTAGAGCTTGTGAAGTGTTCGCTCTAGAGGGCAAAGGAAGGTTCACAAGCCCGTCGCAAGTAGCTTCAGCGTTTTCGCGCCGGCCAGGGTTGCCTCCCGTTCGGCACCATCCTTTCGACAATCTTTCTTGTCTCGCGGATCACTTTCACTTTTGCTCTTTAACGACATTGGCCTGTGCCTCTCATCGGCTTCAGTCAGCGACAGAGCTCGGCACCGACGTTGCTTCGCGCTCGGCTTCGTGCCGGTCGACGGCGCCGGATTCACATGATGAGCACTGGCGGGGTTTCCATCACTCTTGAGGACATGGACCCTCGGTGTGAGTGTGGGTCCGAGCCAGCGTTCTTGACCTCTGCTCTGGCGCCAACCGTTCGACTCGGCGCGACTCCTCGACAAATTTACTCTGCGAACGCAAGTTTTCTCCCGTCGCTCGTTGGTGGTCAACGCTTGCTGGGGTTGGCTGAAGGGTCTCAGCAAGCATTCACAAGGTTCGTACCATCGCTACTTGGTTTCCCATGTTCTCGCCCTGTTCTCCGGAACGACTCCGGTACCATCCTCTCGAGGGCTAGGCATCTTTAGGATGATCCACTTTATAACAGGCAAGTTCACACTGAATACTAGCCATGTTGACACACACATCGAAAATAGTCTTTCACCCCTATCTGATCCAGATTCCCTAGCCTTGAGATGGATGGTCCCCCGCAAGCAGAAGAATGGAGGTTGAGGAACGGCGGCGCTGACGAGACTGTTTTTCTCTCCGCGTTCTCGTCTTTAGGTCATTCCAAGAAAGTGGAGATGTGGTTAGACTCTGCCTTGATGGCGTGCAATATGCTGTTGTCCATCTACTTTTTCGTGAAAATTTGCCACGTGGTGCCACTTGAGAGAGAGAGAGTCGTTCCTTTGAGCTTGCGTTTCGCGCTCCTTTCTTCCCGCAAAGGCCAGCAAATGTGAAGATGTAGTGTAGGAAAGGAATATGGTGAACGATGTTTCGTAAAGGGATGCGGGTCACGCCTTGCTGGACTTCGCGCCGCGCCGTCAAAGAGTTTCGGTCGCCTTCTGCCTGCCTGCCTCTGCTCCACCACCACCACCCCCACCCGCATCGGCGCTCGTCCTCACCATCGCCAGCAGCAGCCACCTCGCGGGTGGGCCCATCCACACCCCTCAAAGATGAAGATCAAGCGACAGCCGAAGCGCACCCCGAGCTCCAACGCCGCCGTCGCCGCCTTCATCGTCCAGCTCAACGAGGCGGACCCGGACGCCCTCCCCCAGCTCCTCGCGCCCATCATCCGCGACGGGTGGGCCTGGCCTCGGACCGACCTGCAGCACTGGATCAACCCGCTCAACAGGTTCGATGCGATCCTCGACGAGATCATTCGCGACTATGACTTGGGCTCGATGGAGCACTCGCAGCTCAACGCGTTCACGCCCAGGACCAAGGACCTCCTCGCGTCCATCCTCGCGTTCGAGAAAGTCCTCCTCGAGAACTCGACCAACAGAAAGATCTTTGCGAGCTTCGATGTGCGTTGCCTTTTTCCTTTTTGTTGGTGTCGAGCTTGCGGGGGGGTCGCTCGACCAAGGAGCAGCACGGACGCTGACGTCTCTCCTCTCTGTTGATGCGCGTGCTCGTCCTCGATTCTCGCTCCAAACAGCGCCTGAACGACCTCCTACACACGACCGACATCTCCATCCTCCTCGCCACCCTCCGTCTCGCCCTCCGTCCCGCCCAGCAGTTCTCCACGGCGAGCCAGAACGGCCTGGTGACGTTCGGAGTCAGCGAGAAGCGCCTCCTCGACCTCGCACAAGGGTGGGGCACGCGCGACTATGGCCTCGAGATGGTCGACTTGGCGACCGACGACGTCTCGATCCCGCCGGAGCTCGACGACGCAGAGTGGCAGTTTTACAGGAAGGCCGTGGACGCGGGCAAGCAGGCCGCTTCAGGAGGAGGAGCGCTTGCGGAGCCAGCGACGGAGAAGAAGGACAAGGGGAAGGAGGTCGACGCTATGGAGGTTGAGGAGGACGTACCGACAGCAGAAGCTTCGACCTCGACATCGGCCGCTGCCCCTGCCACGCCGGCACCAAAGCCTCGAGCCGCGTTCGCGCAAGGCTCCCTCCTCGCGACCCCCATCCCCGCGACTCCTGGCGCCCCCTCCTCATCCGCACCCACCGAAGGTCTCACCACCATCCTCCTCGGCAACGTTGGAGCCAACCCTTCTCCCGCCGTCGACATCCTCGCCGACGCGGTGGACAAGTACGACGTGCCCATCGCGGACCGACTCAACCTCCTCCAGAAGATCCGCATCGCCAAGTCCCTCCGCTCGACGTCCGACCGCCGAACGATGCTCGTCGTCCGCCTCCTCGCCATCGCCGTCATCGCTCACACCAACTCGGAGGCGCACGTCCAGACCAAGCTCTTCCTCTACGAGCCCGAGCTCATCTCGCAACTCGCCGAGCTCGTTCACCCGGACCGAAACGTGCCAGTCGAGATTCAGGCGGCGTCGTTCTACGCTCTTGATGCGATCGCCAAGTTCAAGAACAAGACTTCCGAGGTCGCGAGCGCGCTCAACGCGAGTGTCACGCACGGCATCTTGATGTACGTGTTGAGGAGGACGGTTGCGGACCTTGAGGGAGACTCGCGTGAGTTTCTTTTTTTGCTGCTCTGAGTTATCTCAAGAAGCTTACATCCAGTTCTTCTCTCTGCAGCGACCTCGACTCCCGAGTTCATCGATTCGCTCTTCAACATCCTCAGCTTCTTCCAAACCAATTCGTTCGTCGGAAACATGATCGTGGGAGCTGGAGTTACTTCGACTCTTGTCGATTTCGTAAACAACCAGCGAAGAGATCGTCTCTCGGTATGTGTTGCAGTTTCTCTTGAGAATTTGGTGGTGCATAGCTGACACTGAGAGCATCCAGGTCGTCACGAAAGCAATCACGTTCCTTGATAGCTTGATGTATGGCTACAGTAGCGCGTTCTCCCTCTTCATCTCCATCGGTGGTTTGCCAGTCTTCGTCGAGAGGGTCAAGGTTCGTCATTCGATGTTTGTTGCGAGTCCGTGGATGGCTTTAGCTGACGTGGCCCGTTTTTGTTCGGCAGGATGAGATTGAGGTCTGCATCGAGGCCCACAGCTCAGTAGCGTCGACTTCGAAGCTTGCTCTGGACACTCCCACCGGTTTGTAGTGTCTCAATGCTTGCGTGGGCATCATGCTCACAGTCTACTTTCTTCCACAGGCCTCCTCTCATTCGAGCAGGCGGCGCTCCTGAAGGCGCTCCTGAGGGCGATCCAGCGTCTCATGCAGACTGCTGGTACGACTGAGGGATTGAGAAACTTGATCGACACCTCGCTTCCCGCCTCGGTCAGGTCCATCATGACCCACCGCGACGTGTTCGGCCCTCAAATCTTCGGACTCGGTTCGTTTTTCTCCCTTTAACATCGCGTTGTAGCATGCTCATTGTGTAATTTTGGCTTCAGCAATCAACATCACCGCAACGTTCATCCACAACGAGCCGACGTGTCTGACGACGATTCAGGAGGCCAAGATCCCCGAAGCTCTCTACGACGCCATCGAGGACTCCATCCCAGTTTCCATCGACGTGAAGCTCTTCCCGTTTCATCATCATATCAATCCGTCTCATTAACATCAAACTATTCTCTTAGGTCCTTCAAGCCATCCCGAACGCCATTGGAGCGCTCTGTCTCAATCCTGCGGGGCTGACCCAGTTCAACACTCGCGACATCATTCCCCGCTACTTCAGCACCTTCACCTCCGAGCGACATGTCCGACTTCTCCAGGAGCGCGACAACTCGACGATGATCGGTACCTGCGTCGACGAGCTCATTCGGCATCACCCCTCACTCAAGGAGAAGGTGCTCGGCGCCGCTCTCGATGCGCTCAAGACCATCCGCGAGCAAGGGAAGGCGTTCGTGCCCGAGAGCTCGGAGGGCTACGCGCTGCAGCGTCCGAAGGAGGGAGAGGATGTTGCGATGGACGTCTCGGAACCGCCAGCCGAGGCCACGCCAGCCACACCTCTTTCACCGGCCCCTGCTCCTGCTCTTGGTGGTTCGGAAGTCGCGGACGGGGCTCAGAAGCCGGAGGACATCAAGGAGAACATCATCATGACTTCCGTCGACGTGATGGGAAGGGTGAGTCCTGTTCTTGTTTTCATGCTTCCCCGGAATCGTTCTGACCTGAGAGTTTGGTGCAGTTCCTCGAGGGCCTTTTCCAGAACTTGGGTCACTGCAAGGATTTCATTCGACTCGACCCTATCCCCATCATCCTTGACATCTTCGCTCTCCCCTGCGCCCCTCATACGAGTCCCAACACTCCCGCCTTCGTCTCCATGTCGACACTTTTCCGAGTGATGAGTGAAGTCAAGCCCCCAGAGGTTGCCGCGGCGGTGCTGAAGGAGATCAAGGCTTACCTCGAGAAGACGTCTTGGTTTTGGTCGGGGTTTTCGGTGGAGTCTCGGTTGACCTCGCTGGTAGCGCCTTGTAAGCTGTGTTCCTCTGCTTCGAGTTTGCTGTGAGATGCTAACACCTCTCGTTTCTTAGCATCGGAGAACTTCGACGAGTCCAACGCCAGGTTCCGCGACGTCTCGATCCTCCTCACCTACGTCGCTTTCCTCTACGACTTGTACGGCAACCTCGTCTACGCGCATGGCAAGGTTTCGACTCTTGTCCTCGGCGTCATCGGCGCACCAGCGGAGCACAAGACGCTCATGGATCTCGGAGCGCTCCACCGAGCATGTCTTTGGGAAGGCATCCTCCTCAAGAACTCTTCGTCTTCCGAGAACTCGGCTGCCGAAGCGACGTCGATCGAGGCTGGTGCTGATCTGAGCCAGGCCGCTGAGGCTTCCACGTCGGCGTCGACTCTGACCGAGCCTGCCGCCTCGACGAGCAAGGAGTCCAGCTCAGCTCCAACGCCTTCGCAGAACTCCAAAGCAGTTCAGCAGGTCGTCGCGATGCTTCCTCAGAACATCGCACCCTTCTTCCAAGGTGAGTCGACTCCTTCTTGGCCACGTAAGCTTGACCCTGATGTAATCTGCGTCGATCCAGCGGCGAGCAAGATGTTCGTGCACCGTCGAAGCGGAGACACGGCTCACCGCAAGGCGTCGAGCGAGGTCGCCAACGCCATCGCTGCCGTCATGGTTGACAGTCTCGCTTGGCCCGAGTCGCCGTCGCTCGCCAACAACCTCGCCTACTCGACGTTGATGATCAGCCTCGTGACTTCTCTCCTCTTCGATGGTCAGCTTTCTCATCATTTTGAATTTGAGACGGAGACTTGACATGTGCTCTCGAAACAGATCGTGCTACTTCGGCAGGAATCCAGACGCTGTTGCTCGTCGCTTTCCAGAAGGTCAAGGGTCTCGACCTCTTCATTGAGCTCTACACCAAGTACTACGACATTACGACGGAGCTTCTCGCCGCGACGGACGACAGCGCCAAGCTCGAGGTCAACCTCCCGATCGTGCACGCCTTCGCCGGTCTCAAGATCGCCCTCGACCTACTCCACCGCCTCTCTTCTCACCGCACTTTGCTCGAGGCCCCTCAGACGGCTCTCCTCCTCAGCCTAGAGAAGGACAAGTCATCTCCCGACTACTTCGAGCCCCACGAGTTCCTCATCACTCTCCGGTCGACCATCCTCCCCTCGGCTACCGCCACGTGGAACGTCCCCTGGCTGCGCAAGTCGCCTCCCAACGTCGTGCGCAACCTCGTCGGAGCGCTCGTCAACATCCTCCGCGCCGAGGGTGAGAACCCTCCAGACCCTTCCACCCTCGCTCCTCCTCAGCCTCAGATGCCCTTTGGCGCTATGGGTGCTCTCGTCGCAGGTCTCGGAGGTGGATTGGGAGGAGGACTTGGAGGTGGCCTAGGAGGAGCTCTGGGAGGTGCTCTCGGAGGAGGACTGGGAGGACTAGGAGGACTGCCTCCTCCGGCTCGTGCTCCTCAAGCCGACGAGACTCGTGTCACTCAGTTGATGGAGATGGGCTTCCCGAGAGCAGCGTGTCGGACGGCGCTCATTCGTTGCCGCAACAGCGTTCCAATGGCCACGGAGTAGTTAGTTCATTCGCGAGCAACGTTCTCAGAAGGGGCTATGCTGATGCTCATCGATTCAAACAGCCTTCTCTCTCATCCCGACATCGTTGGAGACGCTCGTGAGCAAGAGCGGCAGGGTAACGCCGACGACGAGGCAGCGGCACCGAATCAGGACAACGCCGATGGACAGGCTCAACCGCCAGCAGATGAGGCCGCTCCTGTTCCTGCGGACCAGCCCGTCGAGCAGCCCGCTGAGCAACCTGCCGAGCCAGCCGTCGAGCAACCAGCCGATCAGCCCGCTGAGCAGCCCGCCGAGGACGTCGAGATGGAAGCAGCGCCAGCATCGGTCCTGTCAGCGGAGGCTTCCGAGGAGAGCAAGGCTGAGTCCGATCGCGCCCTCGCCACCAAGGCCGCCAAGGCTTCGCTCGACGCCGCTCGCGAGCAGCTGAAACCTTCCTTCCTCTCGAAGGCGCTTTCGCTCGCCGAGGAGTATTCCGAGCTCGTGTTTGACATCAAGGGCGCCTTCAACCTGCTCTACCCCACCACTGACGACAAAGCTCCCAGCCTCACACCCCTCCTCGAGGACCTCGCCCAAGTCGAGGCCGCTGGCTCCACCGACCAGGCCGTTGCCACTCGTCTCCGCGTCATCGCCCTTCTTTCCGCCGACGCCACGTACCGCGACACGATCGAGGGCAGCCGCGAAGAGCTCATGAAGGTGCTGATGAAGTACCAGCGCGAGTACACGACGCTAGATCCCGTCAAAGACAACCGACCGAAGTGGCTGGCGCCGGCGACACTCATTGCCGACACGCTCTTCTCGCTCGCCGAAGTCCCTCGAGCAACCGACATTCTCACGGCCGACCAAGCTGTGCCTGCCGTTGAACTCGTTGCTCAAGGACCCGACTGGAAGGCCGAGCGCAGCGCCTTCTTCGATCTCGCCTTCGACATCCTCAAGAAGGGAAGCTCGGACCGCGAAATCTTCATCTCGTGCCTTCGGCTCCTTCTCGTCCTCACGCGCGACCACGATCTCGCGGCTCGTTTCGTGCAGCAAGACGGCCTTCCCACCCTTTTCTCTGCCCTCTCGGTCGATAAGCCCGAGACAGAGGGCTGCCACCCTTTCGCCGTCATGATCCTTCGCCACGTCATCGAGGACCAGCTCACGCTGAAGCCGATTATGGAGCGGGAGATCGAGGCGTGGTTCGCTCAGCCTCGCGCCAAGGTCGCCGACATTACGGGATTCCTCCGAGGATCAAGCTCGATCGCGTTCCGCAACGTTCCGGTCTTCCTCGAGGCAGCGCGAACGACGTGCAAGCTGGTGAGGGCCGATGCTCCTGGCCACTATCACGTCGCGCTCCAGAACGAGGCAACGCCCGACTCCAAAGTGCCGGACGCCGACGCCGCCATCAAGTCGCCATTCTCTGCCGACGGACAAGCGGCGTCTGGGGAGGAGCTCGCCGACGAAGCTTCGACCACGAAAGCGAAGGCGAGTGCTCCCTCGTCCCAGAGTACGGAGACAGCGATCCACTACCTCTTGGGCTCGATTCTCGATCTCGCCAAGGTCGTCCTCACCCCTTCACTCTCGACGCCCGCTGCCTCGACTGAGACTCTCAGCGCCATTCCCTCCGCCTCAGAGGCATCGTCAGCAGCTCCCCCCGCTTTGATCGGCGCGGAGGGCGAGGCTCCAAAGTCGACCCCGACACCTCCGACACCGGAGCCGCTGCTGGCGGAGTACGGTCAGCTCTCTTTCGCGATGTCGTCGCTTTCGGAGCTTCTGTCGTCGTACGCCAGCTGCAAGACGAGCTTCCTCACCTTCTCGACCAAACGCATTCCTCGCGACCCCACCAAGGAGCTCACCACAACTGCGCCGAAGTCGAGGTCTTCCTTCCTCTACTTCCTTCTCAATGATGTCATCCCGGTTGGATCCGTCGTTCCTCCAAAGGACTCGGAGGCGAAGCGTCGGTCAACCCTCTCGATGTGGGCTACCCTCATCGTCGTCTCGTTGTGCTACGATCCCGACGCTGGACACTTTTCGAAGGACTCGAGCGCCGACATCACGACCGTCAGGAAGGGTGTGCTTGACGCCATCTCTCGTGCGTTCAAAGAGGCGACGGCATCGACAGAGTCAACCGACGTGCGCTACGGTCGTCTTCAGGCCCTCTCAGATCTCTGCTACCGACTTTTGACGTCGCGTCCATTCCCAAGCGCGTCGAAGACCCACGACGAGACGTCGATGCAGCTCGCCAAGCTCATGCTCGAGAAGAACTTTGCCGTCATCCTCACCAACGCGCTCGCCGAAGTCGACCTCAACTTCCCCTCCGTCAACAACCTCATCAACTCCATCCTCCGCCCTCTCGAGCAGCTCACCAAGGTCGTGACCAAGGTTGGGCGAGCCAAATCTTCTGCCGCTCTGCCAGGCGCCCTTGACGGCGATGTCTCCACCGAGGAGTCGTCGATGGACGAGGACGATGTCGATGTGGACAGCGAGGAGGAAGAGACGCCCGATCTCTACCGCAACTCGGCTCTCGGCATGTACGAGGGCGAGCTGGAGCCGGGAAACCAGGACGACGCGTACATGTCGGGCGACTCGGAGGGAGAGTACGACGACGAGGACGCCATGATGGAGGAACTCGAGGATGGCTTGGTGCCAGGAAGTGATGTTTCCGACGTGTCTGAGGTTCGTCAATTTCAACTTCGTTGGTTCGAGCTCAAATTCTGACTCTTCTCAATGCCGATAGGACGAAGACGACGAGGATGTGCGCTGCATCCCTTTCTCCCTTTTCACTTCGTAATACGCTGACCTCCTTTCAATCTACAGGACCACAGCGTTGTGGAGGAAGCCTACATCGACTCCGACGATGAAGAGGAGATGGAGGACGGCGACGATGAGCACGACCACGAGATCATCGAGGTCGAGACAGACTCGGAGGATGACGACGACGAGGATGGAAGCGAAGGCGAGCTGGAGATGGAGCTCAACGCCGAGGATCTCGACCAGGAGGACTTGGATGCGCTCAACGAGCTCGCCGAAGCGGACGAGGACGCCGACTGGCTCGACGAAGAGGGAGGAGATGACGGAGAAGGCGATGCAGGTGAGGCATTCGAGCTGCCTGGAGCGGGCGCGCCCTTGCGAGATGGAGAAGAAGGAGACAGCGACGGAGATAGCTACGCCGATGACGAGATGATGTATGGAGAGCTCGAGTTCGACGCAGACATGACGGAGCAGATGAATGCTGGTCGAGCAGGTGCTGCCAGCTTCGGGTGGGACATGCTGGGTGGCGATGGATCAAGTGCTCGACGAAGCCGTCTCGGTAAGCTTAAACATCTTCGGTCAAAAAGACTCGTTCTCACCAACTCCATTCTTTCAGCTGAGGACATGATGCTTGGAGACGCCTCGCTTTTCGGCGGTCGTTCCCGATCTTCTGCCGCACCCCAGGCTCCCGCCCACCCTCTTCTCATCGACACCCCCGCCGTCGATGGCGACAACGGCGGACCATCTCGCCGTCAGCGACGCAACCAGGCTCAGTCTCAGGACACGCCCGAGTACCAGGCGTGGGTCCAGCAGATCGAGCGAGCCGTCGGAGTCGGCGCCGTCGAGGCACTGCAGGAGCTTCTCGGCTCGTACGGACTCGAGCATCTCACCGGCCCCGAGCAGATTCGTCTCGCTCCAGGACCCGATGGCGGCATCGCGATGGTGATTGACCGATCGTCGCAAGTTGCACCTGGTGGCGGTCGATCTCGAGCTCACCAGCACTCGGCCCCTCGATCTGGCCGCCACGGAACAGATCGCGCCTCGACGTCCCAGTTCTTCCCCGTCGTGACTACGCAGCGCTGGCAGGAGGAGGGTCGGATCATGCAGGGCAGCGTTCTCACTGCCGAACGGATCGCTCGCTTGACCAACCACCTCATCAACGTTCTTCACCCCGCCGCTCGCGAGGCCGCACGTTTGGCCAAGGAGGCTGAGGTGGAGCGCATCGAAAAGGAGGCCCGCGAGCAGGAGAAGCGCGACGCCGAGCAGAAGCTCAAGGATGAAGAGGAGGCGAGGGAGAAGGCGAAGGCTGAAGAGGAGGCTAGACGAGTGGAGGAGGAGGAGGCTAGACGAGTGGAGGAGGAGGAGGCTAGCGCCGCTGCCGCTGCTGCTGCTTCAGAAGCGGCGGCTGCTTCGACGGAGATGGAGGTCGAGTCTGGAGAGGCGATGGAAGGTGTGGTGCAAGACGACGTTGCCGAGGTGCGCCAAATTCTTTTTCTTCATTGCACAAAAGTACTGACATATTCAAATGGGAAACAGGTCCTTCGACTTGCCAACTCTCTTGCCGCCGGCCTGGGCGCTGCCCTCACTCCCTCGCCAGCTACACCCGCGCCTGCCGCTGCTGCTCCCGAGGTGGAAGCACCGGCCGAGTCTGAGGCCAGCGGCTCCGGCTCTGGCGCTGCAGAGCGAGTGATGATCACGATCGATGGTCGAGAGGTCGACATCACGGATACCGGCATCGACCCGACTTTCCTCGAGGCGCTGCCCGACGACATGCGTCAGGAGGTGCTCAACCAGCACTTCCGCGAGACTCGATCGGCTGGTCCACCACCGGCTGTCCCCTCATCAATCAACTCCGAGTTCCTCGACGCCCTTCCTCCCGACCTTCGCGCGGAGGTGCTTCGACAGGAGGCCGCTGAGCAGCGTCGTGAGCAGGCCGCCTCTCGTGCTGCTCAGAGCGGTGCGGCTCCTGAAGAGCCGGCAGGACCTCTCGAGATCGACCCAGCCACGTTCTTCGCCAGCCTCGACCCTCGTCTGCGCGAGGAGGTCCTTCTCGACCAGGAGGACGGCTTCTTGCAGACGCTCCCATCCAATCTCGTCGCGGAAGCCAACGCCATGCGGGATCAGCTGCGACGAGATCGCCATGCTCGCAACCCCGGAGGTGCTCCTCGAATCGCCCACGCCGGCATCCCCGTCGTCCCCGGCGCCAAGAAGGCTCCCGTGCATCGCGAAGCGATCCAGCTGCTCGACAAGTCGGGCCTTGCGACGCTCGTGCGACTCCTCTTCTTCCCTCAACCTCTCCGCAAGAACGCTCTTCAGAAGGTCCTCGTTAACCTTTGCGAGAACTCTCGAACGCGCATGGAGCTCATCAACCTCCTCCTCACGATTCTTCAAGACGGCACTCGCGACGTGTCGGCGGTCGACAAGAGTTTCTCGCAGATGTCGCTTCGCGCGAGCAAGTCGTTGGCGACCAAGGACACGCCTCGCCGCAAGGTCGGCCTCGAGACGCCTGGAGGAGGACTCCCCCACTTCCCTGGCGAGAGCGTCCCCAACCTCATCGCCCAGCGCTGTCTCGACGCCCTCATGTTCCTGATCTCGTCCAACGACCAGTCGCCTCTCTTCTTCCTCACGGAGCAGGAGATCACTGTTGGCTTGAGCCGTCGCCAGTCGAAGAAGGGCAAGGGCAAGGAGAAGGCGGCGCCATCGGTCACTTTCCCCATCGTTGTCCTCCTCGGTCTCCTCGACCGACCAGCACTCCTAAAGACCCAGTCGATGATGGATGCGCTCACTCAGCTCCTGTCCGGAATTACCAAGTCGCTGTCGGTTCTACAGAAGAAGTCGCCAGAAGAGGAAACTCCAGCGCCGCCAGCCGTCGAGGGAGCTCCTTCCACGGAGGGCACTCTTGCCCCAGCCCCATCAACCGGCGCTCCGTCAGCGCCGCCAGTCGAGGGGGCAGGAGACGCTGCCGATCCAAATGCACCCAAGGATGCGAAGGATGCGCCGAAGGAAGCGTTGACGTCGGAGGTGCTCATCAAGAACCCTCCTCAGATTCCTCCCTCGATCTTGCGCCTTGTCGTCAACATCCTCGACGCTGGCGAGTGCTCCAGCAGGACCTTCCAGCAGACGCTTGTTCTCATCCAGAACCTCTCCTACCTCCCCGGCGCACGCGACTCGATTCTCGAAGAGCTCAAGTCTCGCGCTCAATCCCTCGCCGACCAGCTCCTTCCCGACCTCGACGAACTCGTGAAGGCGATCCAGGGCGGAGAGGATGTTCGAAGCGTGACTCTCGCCAAGTTCTCTCCCGCATCGTCTTTGCAGGCGAAGCTTCTGCGAATTCTCAAGACCATCGACCATTCTCCGCCAAAGAAGTCGCCGACACCGGACGTGCTTGGACCCAAGAAGCTCTCGCCGGAGGAGGAGAAGGTGCGCGACATTTACGACGCGTTCGCTTTCGGCGGATTGTGGGAACGTCTCGGCCGTTGTCTCACGGCGATCGAGGAGAAGCCCGACCTTTCCTACATCGGGAACGTCCTTTTGCCGCTGATCGAGGCGATCATGGTCGTCAGCAAGTTCATCGGCCGTCGCCCACCGAAGGACGCTCAGTCGCCTGGCGCTGCGATGTCGCCTGCCTCGACTGGCCCCGAGGACCCGACCTCGATCGAAGGCATCTTCATCAAGTTCACCGACGACCACCGTCGTACCATCAACCAGTTGGTGCGCTCGAACCCTGGTCTCATGAGCGGATCCTTCGCGGTCTTGGCCAAGAACTCGTCGATTCTCGACTTTGACACCAAACGGAACTTCTTCTTCTCTGTGAGCCGTACCTCTGTCCAATTGATTCGAGCTAGTGCTAACTCGTTCCTACTCAGCGCCTTCACGACCGAAGTCTCAGGCAGCGCAACCACTACGGAACCCTCCAGGTCAACGTCCGCAGGCAGCATGTGTACGCCTTCTCGCCTTCTCTGAACGTTGTACTTGCATGATCTCACTCTACTCAAATCTCCACAGCTTCGAGGACTCCTTCCATGTCCTTCAGCGTAGGACTGGCGATGAGATCAAGCACGGCAAGCTCAACGTCAAGTTCTACGACGAGGAAGGTGTGGACGCTGGTGGAGTGACAAGGTTTGTTTATCTGTTAACTTACAGCTGGTTTTTGATGCTGACTTTGTATCGAACAGGGAATGGTTCTCCGTTCTTGCACGACAGATGTTCAATCCTGGCTACGCCTTGTTCCAGCCTCAGGCTGCCGACGCGCTCACCTACCAGCCGAACAAGGTTTGTTCCCTTCGTCCACACTTGATTAATTATTTGAACTGACCTTTATTACTCACTAGTCTTCGAGCATCAACGACGAGCATCTCGCCTTCTTCCAGTTCGTCGGCCGCATCATCGGCAAAGCGCTCCACGATCAGCGCATCCTCGAAGCCTACTTCAGTCGAGCGATGTACAAGCACATGTTGGGCAAGCCAGTCGACCACCGCGACCTTGAGTCAATCGACCCCGAGTACCACAAGTCGCTTGTCTGGATGCTGGAAAACGACATTGATGGCGTCCTCGAGCTCACGTTCTCCGTCGAGCGGGACGACTTTGGAGCAACGGAGATCGTCGACCTCATCCCCGACGGACGAAACGTTGCTGTCACCAACGAGAACAAGGCCGAGTACGTGCGTCTGATCGCCGACCAGCGACTTTCGGTCGAGATTAAGGACCAGATGGCGGTGCGTTTTTCCTCAGTCGAGTTTCGAGCGTTCGAGGGTGGTGTTGACGAGTTCGTTCAAACTTGTAGGCCCTGTTGAAAGGACTGTACGAGATCGTCCCCAAGGACCTGCTTCAGATCTTTTCGGAGAAGGAGCTCGAGCTTCTCATCTCTGGAATGCCCGAGATTGACGTGGACGAGTGGCGTGCCAACACCGGTTCGTTGCTGCTGCTCTATTTCGTTTTTCAAGCGTATCCTGATTTTTCGTTGTTGTTGTTTCAGACCTGCACAACTTCAGCCCGACCCATCCCGTCATCGGGTACTTCTGGCGTGCGGTCCGATCGTTCACCATGGAAGAGCGAGCGAAAGCACGTTTCTCTCCCATTACTTCTGAAGCAACACAGAGCCTAACGAATGTTCTTTCCGTAGCTCCTTCAATTCGTCAGCGGCTCTTCTCGCGTACCTCTCGAAGGCTTCGCTTCCCTCCAGGGCATGTCGGGAGTCACCAAGTTCTCCATCACCGCCGCTGGAGAAACGTCTGCGCTTCCTACAGCTCGTGAGTCCACTTTTGCCCTTTCAGCCTCGCTCAACACGATGCTGACGAGATTCCTCAAACCCCATCAAAGACACGTGCTTTAACCAGCTCGACTTGCCGACGGGTTACTCGAGTTACGAGGAGCTGAGGAAAGCGCTGCTGTTGGCCATCACTGAAGGTGCCACTGGCTTTGCGTTCGCCTAAGGGCAACCCTGTTTAGCAACTGCATTTTTCCCTCTACTTCTTTTTTCCTGCTTTATTTCGCTTTCGTTTGCCGTCGTGTAGTGAAATGACACCCCAAGTGTTTCTCTCTCGCTCTCTCGCTCGTTTTCTCGCGCCCAAGTCAGGAAACGAAAGAGAACCAAAAGTCGGCGCGTTGCGCTCAGCACAGACAAAAAAAAAAAAAGAAACAAGGGGGTATGGGAAACAGAAGATAGAACAATGGAAAGAGAAAAGGTACGTATGGAAAAACAAATAACGTGTATGGAACTGATTCGAGAGAAGGAACGTAGGAGGGAAACAAGCAAACAGGTTTGTCGAAGGGAGATATCATGCGCGAGGGAAGGAGTTTTTTTTAAACACAAGTAGAAGGAGAAGAAGTGGAAGAGAAGGGCGCGCCGGCGCTCACGAGGTTTTGTGTGTTGTGGACATGGAAACAGAGCGACGAAAGAATCCTCGACTCGGTCGTCCTCACGCCCGACGTTCCTCCGCCTCCTCCCTCCTCACTTTCCTCGCAACCCACCAAGAATGCACGACTTTGAAGAACGTAAAAGTCAACGCGAACAAGATGCTCGGGAGGAGGTAAACCAGTGGCGGACGAGGTGGGAGTCGCCCCCTCCTCGTTCCAGAACCCGACGACGACGACGACGACGACGAAGGCGAGCCAGGAGCGGGGCGTTCGGGAGACGGGTTGGGCACGGCGTAGTACTCAAAGATGTCGTCCTCTGAAGTCCAGGCTCCTGCTCCTTCGTCGGGATCGACGTCCGCGTCTTCGGCGAAGACCTCGGCGGCGGAGGGTTTTGACGAGTTGGACTTTGTCCGAGCGAAGCCAGGGGAGGCGGACGGGCGTCGCCTGGTTCGACTCCGGCCGCGGGAGAAGGACGGGGTGCGATGTTTGGAGCCCTGTGAGGGAGGACGGAGGTCGAAATGGTCGTCTGCTTCTTCTCGACGGACTGGGTCGTCGCGCGAGGTCGACGAGGAGGGGTGGGAGGACGATGCAGCGGGGCGAGGAGGCGGTGCGGCCGCGTGCTGCTGCTGATGTTCGCCGAGATGGACCCTCTTGATACTGTTCCTCACGACGAGGTCGAGCGCTCCCTGAGCACCACTCAGCATCCTCCCCATGCCGTGTCTCACGCCCTCGATGCTATCAGCCACGCGTCGACTCCCCTCACCGATCCCTCGACGAACGCCGTCGATTTTGCGGATCGAGTCGTCCCAAAACGTGAGCGTGAACCCCGCGACGAGGAAGAAGGAAGCGAGGATGGCGACGGTGATGAACACGAAAAGGTTCACAACAGGTTTCACGACGGGGAGAGCGCGAGCCGAGGCGACGTTGAGAGGTCCTGCGAAGGAAGGGAGGACGGGGCGGAACGCTGATGATGCGCCGACGCCGACGCTGCCGACGGTCGCGGTCGTGCGGGTGTTTTTGGGCGTGACGCGGCGGGAGGGGTAAGAGCTGAAGCGACCAAAGAATCTTGTAGAGGTCGAGTCGGTGGGGAGGGAGGAGGTGCGCGAGCGAGGAGCGCTTTTGGGCGTGGTCGACGAAGGGGTGCGGCGACGAGGGAGCGGCGGCGGGGGGGTGTCGGCATCGACGTCAAAGTGCCGAGGCGGGGTGTAGTGGGACCTTCGTTTCGGCGTCGAAGTGGTGGACGATGAAGGAGTGGATGGCCGGGCGGTGGAGTGGGGGATGTCCTGGTCGAGATCGTCCCCGAGCGAGGGCATCGAGTAGCGCCACGTCCGCCTCTCCGACCTGCGCGTTGTCGTCGTCGCGTGCGAGAACGACTGCTGGCGGAACGTGGGCGAGTCGCGAAGGAGTGGTGAAGGCCACTGGAGCCAGCTGTCGTCGTCGTCGTCGTCGGAGAGGATGGTCGGGAACGAGAGGGTGACCTTGGGGAGGATGGGCGAGTGCACGCGATAGGCGTCGTCGTCCTCGCGCTCGCCGCTCGCAATCTCGATGCGGTCGACGCCCTTCCCTCTCGCCTTTTCTGGACCCTTCCTCACTTTCTTCGCCTTGGCCGTGGTCGGACTGCTGCTCGGAAAGAGCGGGGAGAAGGTGGACGGGGCGAAGCGCGAGTCTGGGGACGTCGGGGGCGAGGTGGGCAGGCTCGACGGCGGCGTGAGTTCGGGGGTGGGCGGGAAGGTGAAGAAGTCGGCGAGGTGGTGCTGCTGCTCGCGGCCGTCGTCCGAGCCGTCCCAGTCTGAGGTCGGGGGCGACGACGGGTGGGCGGCGAGTGGGCGCGGGCGTTGGCGAGCGCGCTGCTGGCTCGTGCTCGTGCTCGGAGCGGCGGCGGCGGCGGAGGCGAACGCGGCTCGAGGCATGGCTGCTGTTGGCTGTGGACAGGTGCAGATAGGGATGGGTGGAGCATGGCGACAGAGTTAGCACCAAAGTGGGTTTTCGGAACGAGACGGCGATCCCTTTTTTTCTTCGTGTGTTTTGGGAGCCCTCGAGGAGGACGAACGAGACTCACGCTGGCTCTGGCTCGAGAGAGTGGCGACGATGGGACCGGGTGAGGTGCCTGCCCCGCCTGCGAGATGGGGATGGACCAGAGATTGATGCAACTTCTGGGGACGGAAGGGGCGCTTGGGGGAAAGGCGGGGCACGGGAGGAAGGTTGCTGCAGGGGCGGCGAACGAATGCAGATGCAACTCGCGCCGACAGCCCAGCGAGAGCTCGCCTCGGATCCGCTCGTGGATGGTCGGCACCCGGGGGGTCGGCGCACTCGGTGCTCGAGGCAGCCAAAAGTAGTGGAAGAAGTGAAAGGCGGGAGGCGGGGGAAGGGAAGGGAGCGCGCAAATCGCTGCTTCCGAAGCCTTGCCCTCGCCCGGTCTCAGACACAAGCCAAAGCTTCTTCGCTGCGCCAGCCGAGGAGAGCGAACCGCCCCGCCGCCGCTGTCGGATGCATGTGATAGAACGTGGTCCCCCCTCTCGCCGCTGTGTGCCAACCTCGCATCACAACATCGCCGACCCTCACTTTTCACACTATAATCCGTTTGATTCACCTTCCATCATTTCACCCTCGACAGATTCGTAGCTCACTCCTCGACTTGCTTGTCCTATCTAAAGTTCACTTCGGACCGAACAAACCAAGCCAGCTCGACTGTCGTGATCGTACCTCAGCGACCATCACATCACCAGAGTGTTTCAGGTGTCAACTTTCACTTCCTCTTCCCTTGCGACAAGGGCAAGGACGATCCTACGAGATCGCCGCCTGGCCATCCCGCTCACCACGTGGCATTCTCCACCTCATCCCTTTAATTCATCTACATCCGCACAACCTCGTAGGGATTTCAGCATCCAACCTTACACTCACCCATCAATCCATCTCAACGTCCATCGCCTCGCCCTTGGCCTTCTTCGCCGCAATCTTGCGCTTCATCTCGTCCTTGGCCCCTTCGATCCCGCCCTCCAACTTGCCCTGCCTCGCCATCTCGAGCAAGAGCCCGTGGATCAAGCCAATAAAGTTGTGCCGACGAAGCGAGTTGTCAACCTGATTCCCGTGTCATCACCCCGTCGAAGCACGAGTACCAAAGAAGAGATTCGAAGATCAGCATCCTCACGTCGACGTCATCATGAGCCAGTCCAAACGTTGCTCGCTCGTGAAAGAGGAGTCCCCTTTGGACGAGATGAAGAGGCAAGAGAAAAAAAAAAATAGAACGCACCTCCCATTCCTTGAACCTCTCTTGGATCATCGCGAGTTGCTGCTCCGCTTCCTCGAGCTGCGTGCTCACCCAGTCGTTGCTCTCGCCCGCCGCGACTTGGGCCTTCAGCGACTCAATCTTGGACGCGAGGTGCGTCGAGCGCGAAGTGATCGCTTGCAGGTTGAACATGACCTGAACGTTAAAGCATCCAGCTTCAGCGAGGATGCGGGAAAGAGAGGGAAGAGAGAAGACGAACGGAGCCTTCGGGATACGTGGCGATCCTTCGCTCGAGGACTTGCTTGGCCAATGCTGGCCAGTTGTCCTTCCCACCCGGAATCACACCGTGGCAAACAGGCTCGCTCTTCAATCCATCGAGCTCGTACCTATTGTCCCAGTTTGTGAGAGTATCAACACGGCAGCTCATCAGCCCTCTCTCGCACACACTGAAAGCGACGAGAGTCGTAGAAGAAAGGGATGACGGACAGCTTATCCCCGATGGGCAAGTAACTGATGAAGTGGTACGCATCCTCGTCCTCGTCTTGTGGCCGGTTCTCCTCGAGGTGGTACGGGTCGGCTCGGGCGAACGAGTTGTGCACGGTGCGAACTTTCTCGCTGTTCGAGATGACGTGGCCTCGTGTTTCGGGGTCGAGCCCTGTTTTTCGTGCAAAGGTTCATTTGATGGAAAGATAGGTTCGTGATTGTGTCAGTGTTGGGAATGGGAGGAGGGAAAGGAGAAAGACGGACCCTCGCTGAACGACTTGAGGTTGGACAGCTCGTCGCCGAGCTGGACTTCGGGTGAATCGATGTTGAGCGTGGCGTTCAAAATGGCAAGCGTGGCACAAGCGTTCGTGATGACTTGCTGACTACAATTTCACGTAGTAAAGCCGCGACGAACAAAAGGAAAGAGTCAACAAGCGCGGTCGAGGACGGGGATGGGGGATGACGCAGAGGACGGACGCAAAGTAGTGAGGGACGTCGGGCGTCTGGAGCTCGCCATCGGGCTTCGCACCTCCTTCAGTCTGAGCGACCCATTTGAAGAGGAATACGAGGGCGTGTACTGGGCTGTAGGGGCAGGGAACGACGCGTGCGAGGGGTGGAGGTCAGTCGTCTGCGAGTGCTTGCGGTTCTCAGTCAACGGAAGTTGCGCACCTCAGTTCCGGCTAATTGACATTGAGTAAACAAGTTAGCTACACCCATGAGCTTGCATCTATCGTTCCACGCTCCACCACACGAAGGCGAGGGAGCAAGAGCCGGATGAGGAGGTCGACGCACAAGTTGCTCGAGTCCCCACAGCTCCTCGACCTCCAACCCCGTCACGCCGAGTTCCTTGAGCAAGCCAGTGAAGATCCCAGGATCCGATTCGGTGAGCGACCACCCCTCAGAGCTCATTTTCGGTGCGTTTTGTTGAAGGAGGAAGGAGGGCGTGCGCGTCCCGCTTGTGTGCGGCGAGGACGTTGAGCTTGGCGAGAAAGACGGCGCGGGTTGGTGGCGAGCCTCTGGTGGAAAGTAGATGCTCGACAAAAGTTGATGCAAGTTGTGAGAAGCGTGTGTGCGGAGGCAAAGAACGAAATATGCCCTCCCAAGTCCGAGGAAGTCGTGCCGCCTCGCGCTCATCTCCGTGTCGACCCGCTCTCGCTGCTTTCCCTTCGTAGCGTCGCACAAGTTGCATCAAATAATGGGCAAACGGCTAGTATTCATTGCACTAGGAGGTCCAACATGCAGGTTCGTCCTCAGTCTCGCCTAGCCCACGCATCCCAAGCTGAACAGGCCCGCCTCGTCCACCTCCACACTTCGCTCTCCCCCGCGCCCGCGCGCATGACTAACACGAACCGACAGCGGCAAGACGACGCTCGCGAAGCACCTCCGGAACCTCCTCCCAGGCTCAACCATCATCCATCAGGCACGCTGCTTCTCCTCAGCTCCTCTCCACCAGTACTGACCCCCCACACAACAGGACGACTTCGCGCCTCCAGCTGAGCTCATCCCGATACACCCGATCCACAAGATCCAGGACTGGGACGACCCCGAACTCGGTGCGATCCAGTTCGACCGCCAGCGCGACGTCCTCAAACACATCAAAGCGAGCGGTGTCCTCCCCGACGACCATGCTTCCCACGACGCTCTCAACGCCGAGAAACTCGATCCTGTCCCGGTGTCGGAGGACGTGGTCGCGAAGTGGAAAACAAAGTTTGAGGAATTGGGCAAGGAGCACGAGGTGGCGTATGTGATCTTGGATGGGTTCTTGATCTTTTGGGATGACGAGAGTGTGAAGGAGTATGATGTGAGGGTGTTTGTGAGGGAGGGGTACGACGTGTTGAAGAAAAGGAGGAACGAGCGGCATGGTTATGTGAGCCTCCCAACTCTTCTTCATCGTTGCTAGACATGGTTGGCTGACTTGGATTGATGTCAGCACACGGCTGGTGAGCCCCCGTTTGTTCTTTGCACAGGCCTGCATAGTCGAACGGGATCTGACCTCCTCGCCGGGGCGTCGGGTTACTGACGTAGTTCAATCCAATGCCGCAGAAGGATCACTGTGGAGAGATCCTCCCGACTACTGGGTGAGTTCTGAGCTCTTCACTCGTGTTCGCGGTCACGCCTGACGTCGCCTTCCACCACGTGTTCCAGGACAACATCGTTTGGGTTGGTCCTCCTGTCTGTCTCTCTTCAGCTCGACAACAGCTCACAATCTCTTCATCATTCACTAGCCCGCATACCTCAAAGCCCACCGACCAATCTTCATCGACGGCAACGTCGAGTCCGGCCAACCGGACCATTCCAAGGTCGACGGCCTCGTCGTATACGAAGCCTCAGAACTGGGGATGGACGCTATGCTGGAAAAGACGTGCGAAGAGGTGTACGAGAGTGTTGTCAAGGGGAAAACGGCGAAGGAATGGAAGAGGCCGTAGAGTACTAGCACGGGGTGCGAGGCGTTGGGATTGGATGTACTAGAAGGAGTTGGTGGTTGTAGATGTGACTCTCTCTCTCATTGGGTAGAACAAAGAAATGAAGTCAGGAGAAGAACGGATCTGATTTCGCACAGCACTAAGAAGTGGTCGTGGCAGTGGTGTTGCATTGGTCGCCGTAGAGCCTCTCGGTCGGATCTTGCGGGATCCACCCACCCTGAACTCCAGCTTGCCAGCTCCAGTCGGCCGCGCTCTCCGTCTTCCATGCCCCTGTGTGGCATCTGGTGCGTCAGTTTTCCAACGGAAGCAAGGAGGACAGGATTCGGACGTACACATGATATACCCGCATGTCGATGCCTCAAAAACGGTCGTTTGCACCTCCCAGAACCTGATACAACCAGTCAGCCATCATTCATGCCTTTTTCGGAAGAATTCTGACCACCCACTTCCTAAGGAACGTCTTGTACTCCTGCGAAAAGTCTACTCCCGACCCACTCATCCCTTCACAGCTCCCGATAGCGGAAGAACCGGGGTACGTCCCGTCGTACCGGCTTCCAGCACCTTGACCTGACGTTTTTCAGTTCACGTTATTGCCGTTCGAGAGAGAAGATGATAGGATGAGAGGGGGGTAGACGCACCGTTCACTTTGGCGGCACAGTCGGTAGGGGCGGGACTCCATTCTGTTTCCGCAACGTTGGGACCCACGTCAGTTTTCGCTTCGGCTGAAATTATGAAGGCTCTGCAGCGATCAGTCGTGTCAATCAAAGGAGTGACCACTCACCACCAACAATAGTCCAAAGATTCCCATTACTCTCCTCGAGATACCCTTTCATCCCACAAATCTGCTGAATCCTCTCCTCCTCCGACAGCTTCAAATTCTCTTGCGAGAAAACGAGATACACGTGGGTGTCAAGCGAGACGGCTTGGAAGTTGGAAGGGGGCATAAAGTCTTTCCAGGATTGGAGGGGTTGGAAGGCGTCGTGTAGGGACAGGGCGATGGTGCTGGGTGTGGAACTGGTTGGGTAGCTGGTGGGAAGAGGGGCGTTGGGAGGAGGTTCAGAAGGGGAAGAGCGAGGAGAACACGGACCGGACGATCCCGTATCCATCGTAAGCGAACTTCTTGTAGACTGACACAATGTCGGGAGAGTGGAACCCCGCCTGAGCGTGCATCCACCCCCTTGTCAGCACCACGTCACTCCCCTTCGCTTTCAACGCAAGAGAAGGTGGCTCACGGGCTCATTGAGCAGCTGGATCGCGGTCACCACCCCTACATATTGGGGTTTACTGAGCTCCGCAGAGAGGGTTTGGATGACGGCGAGCGTGCGGTTGACGTTCGTCTGGGACGTGTGCCAGAGGATCTGGCCGCGACGGCCGGAGCTGCGAAGGAGGTTATTAGGGGTCGGCTAAGCAGGGAGGGAGAAGAGAGGGAGACGAACTTGTCAAACCCGTTCTGGCAGTGGGAAGCAGAAGTCAGACCTCAGACTTAGGGACAGCGGTGAGGCTCATTGCGTACCTGCGAGCCAGGCGCACCGTGAACGTCAACGATGACTTTGACGCCGTGAGTAAGGCACCAGCCGATCGCCTGCAGCAAGTATGCGTATTGACCTAGAGCAAAGCGGCTTAAGTAACACGTCTCCTTTTCCTCATCGGCGAAGAGCGGAGCTTACCTTGAACGTATGGCTCGCCGCCAGAGACGTCGAACGCCCAGAACCCGATGGGGATGCGGACGTGGTTCAACCCTGTTGGTGCATTGCATCAGTTTTGATCATGAGAATGGAAAATTTTTGAGAAAAGTCCTCGCCGTAAGAAGCAATGGTGGCGATGTCGGCTTCAGTGATCCAGCTCGACCAGTGTGACGAAAGGCGGTTGTAAGCCTCTTGCGGACCCAGCGTCTCGCAGAAAGTCCATCTACAGGAGATCTTCAGCGGCTTTGATTTGGCAGGAAAAACGGCGGCATCGTCTTACTCGTCAACAATCGAGTTGTTCCCCGTCGCTTGAAAGAGACTCGGCGTGATCCAAGGCTGTTGACAAACCACATGTGTCCTCAGATTGACGATCCTCACGAGAACAAGAAAAATTCACCTCACCTCCAACACCAACCATCCACCAAGGTTGACACCTCTGATCTTCTTGCCCGCGAAATCCCAATTACTGATCGAAGTTGGCGTCGTCGCCTTTTTGACGAGCCCGACGGCGTCTTGGGCGGCAGAAACGAGGGGCGCTGCTTTCCCTTGAGCGATGGCGGCAGCGGCGGACAGGACGTTGTTGGATATAGTTTGGAGGATGGATTCCTGGTTTGTGGGAGAAGAGAAGTCCTGGCTGAAGAAGACTGGATGAGCGAAACAAAAGGGCGTGTTAGCATACACGTGTGTCGTGAGCCCCCCCGCGAAGAAGAGGAGGAGGAGGGAACACGCGTGCCATTGTCGTGCTTCTGAGAGATTGGGAGTGAGAAGGGTGTTTGTGCTTGGGATTGAGGAGCACTGGCAGTTGGTGGCGGGGTGTCGCGTCGAGCGAGTCCGATGGCATGGGGTTGCAGGTTGATCGGCGTGATCAAGTGCCCTGCAGCAACGCTGCTAAAAGCGAGTACTGCAGTAAGGTGGCTGCAGAGCATCTCTGAAGATGTGATAGCTGAAGGAAGGGGAAGGAAGGCGAAGAAGTGGAAGCTACAAGCGGAGGGAGGGGCGCGCGTCGGGGCACTGGCAACTAGAAGCTTGCGGTTTAGACTGCCCAGGCGAGAGGAGCGGTGACGTGCGAGCCAGGTGATTGGGGTCTGAACTAGAGTAGATACCTCCTTCGACATTACTTTGAGCGTAGACGGTTGCTTGTTTGGTCGTGGGGAGGAGGGGACACGTGGTGTTTTGGGATCGGCACAGCGATTCTTTGGGGCGGCCGAGTCGAGTCGTCGCCTGGCGGTCGCGCGCGTCTTTCGCTTGTACCGCGACCCATCTTGCTCGCAAACATGATGAGTTGCCCACGCTGTTCAGTATGCTCACAAATTGAGTACTAACGACTTGATTCGGTGTCTCTACAGTGTGTTCAACCCCTCGCACTTCCCCTTCCCAGGCGGGTCGGACAAGGACAAGCACCCGCACCACGCCCAAGCGACGATCAGCTCCGTATCGCCCCTCCACGCCTCGACCTCTGCTCCTCCCGCCAGATCATCGAAGCACACTTCCGACACTGAGGACTCAGACGAAGAGGAGGAGGACGAGAAGGAGCACCAGGACGCGGACTACGAGGAGGAGGCCCCGCCCGGGCAGCCGAGCTGGAGGGGAGCGTGGGCGAGACGGCAGGCCGCGAAAGCGAAGGAAAGGGAGGAGGCGGAGGAACGAGAGGCAGCAACCAGGACGAAGCGAGTGCCGATGCCGATACCTCAGATCCCGGACCTCCGCCACGAGCAGTCGGTCCTCGCGTCCATCCGCCCGTTCATCCACCGCGTCGAGGCTGAGGAGGACGAGGGGCTGGCAGCTGAGGTGGAGGAAGCTGGAGGGAAGCAGGAACGCAAGGAGAAGCGAGTCAAGGCGGAGGAGAAGGGTGCGGTCGTGTCGAACGATCTGACGGCGGAGGGCAAGCCAGGTGGGGGGCCGCCCGACATCTTTACGGGGCCAGTCAGGATCGAGTGGGCGCAGGTTGCGTACATTATCGCTAGGGACCAGATCCTGTGGCCGTTGCTTCATGGTGCGCCCCTTCCTTTTTGCTTAAATACTCTCGAGAAACGACGAGGTCCGCGGAACTGACGCGTGTGGTCGTCGCGTGTTGGTAGGTCTCGCCTGGGGAGCAGGTGGGATCCTGTGGACGTCGGCATGGCGAGGCTACTGGAGCGAGCCGAAAACTGCTCCGTCTCGTGAGTTGCGACACATGACCTTCGAAAGGGTACCGCTGACGTAGCACTCTCAGGACCAGGGGCCGGGTTCGGAACTCGCTCGAGTCCATTCGCGATGCTGGCTCGCAAGCTGGGATTGAGCAAGTGAGCCTCAAAGAGGTGATTTTATCTCCTTGCTGTTGTGCTGCCAAAGGCCTAATAACCATCCCAGGGCTGACCAGGTCGCCTGTTCCGAGCTCCGACCGCCGAGACGAGACGAGAAGTGCGTCCTCTGGCTGGCGCACGCTCGTCAACTCGTGTAAACTACTCGCATACCACTGCCAATGATACCACCCATCTACACAAAAAATCACGTTTGCCAATCATGCTATAGTGAGAGCTTGAGGAGCGTTGGAGTGTCCGCCAGGTCGGCGCACGCATTTCGCAAGCTCGAGGCTCGAGGCTCGAATTTCGACCGCGCGCCCCTTGGCCTCCTTCCGTTCGACCACCACCACTCCACCAGTCGTCCATCCCCCGCGCTTCCGCCATGAGTGTCGCGTCGAAGAACCCTTTCGCCTTCCTCGACCCCGAGGCCGACGAGTCTCCCGCGCCCGCGCCCGTCAAGGCCGCCGCGCCCGCCCCCGCCGCTGCTGGCCAGAAGCCTGCTGCTAAGCCCGCCGCTCAGCGCACCGGTGCCCGCAAGCCCGTCGTCCAGGGCGACCGCGAGATCAACGCCGACGCTGCCAACACCAACGCCAAGGAGGACCGCGGTTAGTCTCTGTTGCTGTTCTCGTGGCCGGGCGAGGCGTCCATCCAGCGTGCGGGTCGGGCAGGCGAGGGGCGCACGAGGGCGGGACGAGGGGCGGTCGTGCGAGGTCAAATTTTTTTAGTTGGAGCGCGACGGGGTGCAGCGCTGGGCCACAAAGGTGGCTTACACGATAGATGGTCGAGTTCATCGTCGAACGGCGTCGTTGGCAGCACTATGTTGATGCGTGGGAGGATTCGAGTGCTGACCCCCCGTTTTTTCGCCTTGCCTTTTCCCTTGGTCGCTCGTCCTCTGTTGCTTGCGCAACCTCCTGCCGTTACGCCCGCCAGCTGCCACCTTCTCCCGTGGTGGACACAGTGGTCGTGGCCGCACTGGCCGTGGTGGAGCCAACCCCCGCTCCAACGCCGGCACCTACCAGGGCGGCGCCCGCCCCCGTCGCGAGAACGGCGGAGGTCGCCCCTTCGACAGGCACTCCCAGACCGCCCACAAGTGCGTCCCCTCTCTCGCCCTTCGGTTTCATGCCACGATCGTACATCAGAAGGCTGACATTTCGTTGTAGGGACTCTGAGAAGGCCGAGGAGAAGGGATGGGGAGCTGATGAGGGCAAGCAGGAGCTCCAGGCTGAGCAGCAGGGTGAGGCCGACGCCAAGGTCGAGGCCACCCCCGAGGGCGCCGCTACCCCCGCCGAGAGGGCTGCTCCCGTCGAGGAGGAGGACAACACCCAGGTGCGTCTTCGTTGTTTAGCTCTCGGAGCCGAGGGCGCGCCGCCAGGCCCACCCCCCGCAAATATTGAATGCTGACTGTGACCTCTCGCGTGCGTGCGTGTAGACCTACGACGAGTACCTCGCCAAGAAGGCCGCTGAGAAGCTCGCTCTCGCCTCCCTCCCTGAGGCTCGTGTCGCCAACGAGGGCGCCGACGACTCCAACTGGGCTCTCCACGCCATCGCCAAGAAGGGCGAGGCTGAGGAGGAGTGGTTCACCGGTGTCAAAGTTCGTCTGCTCTTCCTATGGAACTTTGTCAGGTCGTTTGGAGGATGCTAACGTGTTGCATTGTACCGCTTCTGTAGAAGACTGAGGCTGTCAAGGCCCGCAAGAACAAGGAGAAGACCCTCCTCGAGGTTGACTTCTCTTTCAAGGTTCGTCTCGCTTCATCTCTACTGAAAGGATGTCTGTTGATAGTGTTCGACTTTCTATTTATCCCTCTTGCCTTCTGACCCACCTTCCAACAACTTCCCACCTCGCATCGCTCACGCGACCTTTTGATTCGACTCGGTTAGCCCGTCCGTTCGGAGGGCCGTGAGGGTGGACGTGGTGGCCGTGGCGGCCGTGGTGGAGCTCGTGGCGGCCGTGGTGAGGGTCGTGGACGTGGAGGACCAAGGGGTGGTGCCCCCCGTGCTGCCGCTGCCTCGGCGGCGCCTTCGTTCGACGCCAGCGCCTTCCCCGCTCTCGCTTAAAGCGTGAGCAGGCCGATGGTACCTCGACTAGGAGTGGTTGAGATGGAGTCAAAAGGGAGAGAGTTGATGATTGTTTTCGTGCGAAAATACTCTCTTGTGCGATATTAGGTTACCAAAATCAAAAACAAAGCCCACATTGCCCCATCCATCTCTTCTTGCTGTCGTTTGAAAGGAGAGCTCGAAAAAGAGTCGAAAAGAGACGCGGCGTCTTTGCGCGAGTCGTGTGTTTGTTTGGGTGTTGCGAGGGGTTCATGGGTTGTTGTTTTCATTTGTAAGAGACGGTCGGGGAAGCCAGGGAACAACAACGAGCTGGATCGCTTAACCCTGGTCGGGTGTGCCAATCCGCCGATGCGAGCCGGCAGTCGCGGCGCCAAAGTCGAGTAAATTGTTGGGCGGGCGCGCCTCCGCCGCCTCTCTCTTCCTCCTTCTCCACACCTTTGTCCACCTCCAAAAAGTTACATCGAAAAGTGATGGCTGTCCGCAGAGTCGTCCGCACCGCCCGAGTGCTCGCCAACTCGGCCCGTCCTACCCCCCTCGCCGCGTCGTCGCTCCTGCCGTCGCGGGCCATCGTCTCCGCCGCTCCCCGCCTGAGCCCCGCCAGCTCGCGCGCGTTCAGCACGACGCCCGCCCGACTTGGTGGCCATGTGCCCCCACGAGCGGATTACAAGAAAGTGACGGAGGAGGACGTCGCCGCGTTCCACTCGTTCCTCTCGTCGCCGTCGTCGCTCATCACGACGATCCCGTCGTCGAACGGCGTCTGGGCCGCCGCGACCAAGGACGACCTCGTCGCGTACAACAACGACTGGCTCGAGAAGTACTGTGGTGACTCGGCGGTCTTGCTCAAGCCCAAGACGACCGAGGAGGTGTCCAAGATCATGAAGTACTGCTACGAGCAGCGGATAGCCATCGTCCCTCAGGGTGGCAACACGGGACTCGTCGGCGGAGGCACGCCCGTCTACGACGAGGTCATCCTCAGCACCGAGGGGATGAAGGAGATTAGGGAGTTTGACGAGGTGTCTGGTGCGTCGTCTTTCGTTTCCCAGACGCGCGAAGTGACAGGCCCGGAGCGTTTATCCGGAATTTGTGTGCTGCTGCTCCTGCAGGCATCCTCACCACCGACGGAGGAGCGATCCTCGAGGTCCTGTCCGACTACCTCCACCCCAAGGGCTACATGATGCCTCTCGACCTTGGTGCCAAGGGCTCGTGCCACATCGCCGGAAACGTTGCGACAAATGCCGGAGGCCTCAGATTGCTTCGTTACGGATCGCTCCACGGCACCGTCTTGGGCTTGGAGGTCGTCCTCCCTGATGCCAACGGTACCGTTATGTCTGTCGGTATGCCTGGTGGCAACGCCGGTGCTCTCCGCAAGGACAACACGGGTTCGTCGTGCTTTCGTTTTGCTTTTCGTGGGGGCGGTCAGGAGCTGACTCGGCTCTCGTTTGAACAGGTTACGACTTGAAGCAGCTCTTTATTGGATCCGAGGGAACCCTTGGTATCATCACCGGTGTCTCCATCCTCACTCCCCGCCTTCCCAACGTTAGTCCGCGCTTCCTCGCCCCCAGCTCATTCAAAAACAAAGCTGACCCATCGCCACAACGGAAAAACAGGCCGTCAACGTCGCCGTTCTCTGCGTTCCCGACTTTGCTGCCGTCCAGAAGGTGTTCAAGGAGACTCGTATCGCCCTCGGCGAGATCTTGTCGGCCTTCGAGTTCTGGGACCAGGAGGGACACGAGCTCGTCCTCCACCACACGGGCCAAAAGCCTCCTTTCGAGGGAGAGCCGGAGGGCGGAAAGGCGTTCTACGTCCTCGTTGAGACCAGTGGAAGTAACGGAGAGCACGATGAGGAGGTGAGTCTGAATGCTCTGCACCCAACGTGTCTTTGTGAAGCTGACTTTCTCG
This sequence comes from Pseudohyphozyma bogoriensis, assembly GCA_024364755.1. NCBI lineage: Eukaryota > Fungi > Basidiomycota > Microbotryomycetes > Chrysozymaceae > Pseudohyphozyma > Pseudohyphozyma bogoriensis. The sequence continues at coordinate 72,141 of JALBUQ010000068.1, forward strand.
CGCCACGAAAGAAACTCGGCGCCCTTCTCGAGCACCTCCTCGAGTCGGAGATCATCTCGGACGGAGTCCTCGCTCAGGACGAGACCCAGTTCGCTTCGCTGTGGTCCCTTCGCGAGTCGCTTCCCGAGGCGGCGGGCAAGTCGGGCAAGGTCTACAAGTACGACTTGAGCATGCCCGTCAAGGACATGTACAGTCTCGTCGAGGAGGCTAGGGAGAGGTTCGATGCCGCTGGATTGTTCAAGGATGGAAGGATCAAGGTGCGTTGTTTTGGCATTTTTTGGGACTAATTGCTGGATTTGACGCTGTCTTGTTTGGGTTTTGTAGGAGACTGTCGGATATGGCCACATCGGAGATGGTGCGCTCGAGTTGCTTCCCTTCTCGCTATTTCCGGCCGCTGATCTCCACATTATTATTCAGGCAACCTGCATCTCAACATCATCGCCAGTGCGTGGGACGAGGAAGTCGAGAAGGTCATTGAGCCCTGGATCTATGAGGCCACCGGTACGTGTCTTCCCCACGTCTTTTCAACACGCTCGGCATTGACGGAAACCATTTGCCTAATTTTCCTTCCAACAGCCAAGCGCCACGGTTCCATTTCCGCTGAGCACGGTCTCGGAGTTATGAAGGCTCCTTACCTCAGCTACAGCAAGAGCGACGCGAGCATCAAGGTCATGCAGACCCTCAAGGAGGTGTTTGATCCCCGCGAGATCCTGTCGCCGTACAAGTACTTGCCACCGAAGTCCGCTTGAAGCCGTTTTTCTTTCCGGAGGATGCGTGTGCAATAACGTATAATAGATTCCCCAGAAGAAAACAGTAACAGATAATCTACAACTTGGCCTTGTGGACCTTCTCCTCGTAAACACTAATATGGTGGCCCTTAGTCTCCTTCAACAACCTTCGCAAGAGCTTCCCCGTGGGCGACTTGGGGACCGCTTCGACAATCACGATGCCGCCACGAAGCCACTTGTAGGCAGTGTAGTTCTTCTCGATGTGCTCGCGGCAGGCGTGGGCGAACTTCTCGGCCGCGGCGCCGCCTTTGAGAGCCTCCTTGTCGAAGGGGACGACGTAGGCTCGTGGGTACTCGGTCGCGTGCTCGTCGTGGTATGTTGATGTCACCTGTTGGGAGCTTTGATAAGTTTTGGGGTTTGGTGGGATTGGGTGATCTCACGTACTCCGGCGTCTTGGACCAAAGGTGAGCTGCACAAGCCGTCCTCGAGCTCCGCTGGCGAGACTTGGAATCTGTGGAGAGTTGACCGTCAGAAAGTCAATCCACACAAACTTATGGAAGAGCGTCTCACCCCTTGACCTTGATGACCTCCTTCAAACGATCGGTGACTGCGTTCAACCAGTCAGCCGAGTCCCTCTCACACAAGCCAAGAAGCGACGCACTGAAGACCTGGTCGCCCAACATCTTGCCGACATCGCCAGTCTTGAACCACTGCTCTGGAGCAAAGGCCTCGTCCGTGGCTTCAGGGTTGTTGAGATACGCCGTGAAGTTGAATGGCGAGCTGAGCGTGTGAAGGCGTGTCAGAGGGAGAACACCCGACAGGGTAGGGTTGGACTTACCGAATCAAGATCTCTCCCGACTGGCCCTGGGTCACAACTTTGTAAAAAGTAGGTTAGCTCCCAGATGATCTCTCTGCTCGAGCAGCAACGGTGCTCACCCTTCCCGTCCTCCACGGACACGATCTTGATCTCGCCGTTCGGGAACACAGTCCCAACGCTCCCCAACAACCGCTGGTGAGCTTCCCAACTGTCGCTGAGCTGGTTCGTGATTCCGAAAGTCTCCGACAAGCCGTATCCCAATCGAATGACGAAGCCCAGTCGCTTGTAGACGGCTTCGACGACGTTGACGCCGAGAGGCGCGCCGCCGGAAGTGCAGTTTTGGACGGAGGAGAGGTCGTAGTTTCCGACTGAGGTCATGAAAAGTTAGGGTTTTTGAAGATCACTGGATGGAGTAGGGATCATAAACGTACCGAGCGGGCTCTTGGCGAGTAGAACGGCAACGGGAGGGGCGATGTGGAGGTGCGTCGCGCGGGTCTCCTGAACGAGGCGCAAGTACTTCTGAGGCTCGAACTGAGGATGCCTTATGTCAGCACGCTGTCGTCAAACCAGTATGATCTAGGTTTACCTTAGACACCAAGGTGACGGTAGCGCCAGTAGAAGGAGCAGTCATGAGGACGTTCGCCCATCCGAAGACTGAGGGGTGCAACGTGTCAGAAAGGGTTTTCTCAATGTCTCTTCCACCTAGAAGGCTCACTATGGTAAAGAGGAGGCAGGCCAACGAGGCGCTCGTTCTGCTTGATTCCGGAGCCGTACCACATGGAGATGAGGGCGGAGGAGCAGGCGGTGTGAGAGAGGACGACGCCCTTGCTCTTTCCGCTTGTTCCTGACGACCAGAAGATGACGGCTGCTCGCAGAGTAGCTGTAGGTGGACACTGTCAGTATTTCTAAAGTCTGATCGTGTGAAAAAGGAAGGACGCACCTTCGTCGTCCTTGTACTCTGGAGGCGAGAATGGCGCTGGCTTCTTCGCGAGCAAGTTCTTCCAGCTCTGGACCTTCCACCCGCCAAGGACGCCTCTAGCAGGCTGCTCCAATGTCGCCTCGCTCGCGCCGTAGTCGTCTCCGTCAGTCGTGTCGACCAGATAGACGTTGTTGCCGGAAGGGAAGTTGAGCTTCGCTTGCTCGGCGGGAGTGAGCATCTTGTACGCGTCTTGGAAGGTGGAGAGGCCTTGAGGCGTCGTCACGATAACTGAGGGCGATGATTTTTGGAGCTGTTTGTGATTCAAAGGTCAGGACCGACGGATTTTCGGTCCGAGGTGGGAACGAGACGCACGATATGGCAGATCTCAGTGGCGGTGAGGGCAGGGTTCGCGCCCGTGACCTGTTTGCGGCGCTGTTTAGGTTCCTGCTCGCGAGCATGCAGTAGTGGAGGGCTCACGGTAAGACCAGAAGCGAGGACTCCGTAAGCCAGGACGGTGAACGCGATGCAGTTTGGGAGGTGGAGCAGCACGAGGGGCGAGATCACCGCGCCGCGGTTCACGGACGGCTTCGAGTCGGAGAGCGGCGCGGGCCTCAGAGCGAGGGGGCCATGAATGAGCGAAGAGGCGACCTTGAGAGCATCATCACGAAGCTTGATCCACGAGATCTGGTTCCCTGCTCACCCACGAAAGCCCACACGAACGCGCGCCCGTCAGCTGACTTTTGCGGTTTGCCGTCGGGAGGAACGAGAGGAAGAAGGAACGGACCAGTGTTGCCATCGATGAACAGAGGCTTGTTGGTAGGGATGAGATCAACGGTGTGGCTCTGGCGCTCCTTGCGAGCAGCCTGGATCGTCGGCGACCCCTTCGCGAACGGGTTGCTGAACGCGAACGAGAACGCGTTCTGGCGAGCGACCGGCAACGGGTCGAGCTTCGTCTGCGAGGGCAGGTTCACCGAAAGGGTCTCGATAGTCGTCGCCATTATGTGTAGAAGTGGATCGTGGTAAAAGTGAAAAGGAAAGCCAGGGTCCCGCGCGTGGGGTCTCCGAATCTCGAGGGCGGCGGCAGAGGCGGGATGCCTACTGTAGATTGCCGGGGCCTGGATAGTAAGCGGGAGGGGGAGCGACTGTTTTTCCAACGGCAATCCCAATGCTCGGCTACTACTCAGCGGTATCTAGACGGGGGTAGGCTCGGGGTAAGCGTCGCCCTAGAGCGAGGAAACGGACAGGAGGGCACCGCCGTCGACGTCGTGGAACACGTGTGTCCCTGTGAAAGCGGACGCCTGCGTGTAGGATAAACTGACGTAAACCCTCTTTACCTGACCTGCTTGAATCATGCTTGCAGCTTTTCTATCTGCTAGGATTTTTGTCCGAGTTCGTAGCCGAGAAAAGCTTGCAATTGGTCGCCACGTCGAGCGGACACCCAGCAGCTTGAGGCCTCATTTTCTCCACTATTCTTTTGCATCAAGCTGAAAGGTCTACAGGGAGATCACTTTTGACCACTCGCTTCCGGCCTGTGACCTGCATGTTGAGGAAGGACGCGACCTGTCGGAGCAAGGCTGTGCAGATGACTGGACGTTGGTGAGCGGCACGGCTGTATCAAAGGTGCGGGTGATTAAACTGATCTAGTTGAAGCCATGGTGTACCAGTCTATGATCTGCTCGATTTTTCCATTGGTGACAGTCAGATCGACATTTTCGGAATCCCACGTGTCCCCCATGAGGGTTGCCACGCATCTAAACCCGCTGGTTTCGAAAAAGATTGGCTCGCAATGCGCAAAACAGGCTGGGCTACCTCCTCAAATTTCACACGATCTCGCAAACCTGTTATTAGTACCAGTGGAGGTCTCACCAATGTCTTAGAGTGCTGTGTGGCTTTGTTCACTGAAGTCGGCGTCGAAAGGCTTACAATGGGTGAAAGCTGTGCTTGCGTTATCAAGGACCTGCTTCTACGCAACAAGAGGGTTGAGCAAACTAGGAAGAATGTCGAGCTCATGCGACGGGGCGACTTGTGGGGATAAGAGGCTCAGCAAGCGACGTGGCGGACCAGACGTTCTCTCGCTACAGAGCACAAATAGAGAGCACAATAGCCAGCTTCTAAATGTAGAAAATAAATGCTTTGACCGGAAGTGGATTGCGGAAGTACGCAGGCATGAGACGATTACGTGGCTTGAGCGCGCTGGAACAGGCCGCATGAGGAAGGTGTTTGGTTGGGAAGGAGATGGGCATGCGGCCAGTGCTTACACTCACCTCCCAGGTTCTTCTCCTGCAAATATCTCTCTATTCTTGACGCTCAAACTTGCTACAACCGCGACCGTAACCTATCGACACGACTCGAAAACCTCGAATTTAGTCGAAGATCTGCTCACGGTCCTCCGCTTCGGCGTCGCCTCCTCTCTCGCCTCCGGCCACAACACACTAGCACGGCAGCCCGGCCCTTCCACCACCCACGCCCGTCGCGGTGAGTCTGCTGAGCGACATCCTCCTGGCCTCGACGACGGCCCCGCCTCGCCCCGCCTCGCCGTCGCCCGCTGCTCGTTCGTCGACCGTTGCCGTCCGAACGGGCGCCGCTCGCCTCGTTGAAGCTCCCGCCATGGCGTCGGGCAGGAACACGCCGAGCAGCATGCTCGCCTCGCCGCCAGTCAGACGAGAGTCCCTGTCGGCAGCATCGACGCCCCTCAACTCGACCTCCGTCAAAGTCGGTGAGTCTCGCCGTCCTTCAACATCATGCTCCCCCCATCCTGCCACTTTTGTTTTGCGTTCCACGGACCCGCTCTGACCCTTGCGCTCGTCCCCGCCCCTCCTCCTCCTCCTCGAATTGGCACCTATTTCTCGATATGTACAGTCGTGCGAATCAGGCCCAGCTCGTCCGCCGACCACTCGGCCCAGGTGCCGACTCGGTTCCAGCGCACGGTTGTGTACCCGCTCAACGCGACCACGCTCCAGATCGAGGGCCCTCCCGCCACTCACGCCGGTGCCACCACCGCGTCTGCCTCCCTCTCAGCCAAGAACGGCAACAAGCAGACCTTCACGTTCGACAGGGTCATCGCGCCCGATGAGGGCCAGTCCCAGGTGTACGAGTGCGCCGAGAGCCTCGTCGACTCGTTCATGGACGGGTTCAACACCACCATCCTCGCGTACGGCCAGACCAGCTCCGGCAAGTCCTACACCATGGGAACCGACCGCTACGACGAGGACGCAGACGAGGAGCGGATGGGCATCACCCCGAGAGCCGTGTCGTCCATCTTTGACCGCATGCGCGACATCACCGCCGCGACCAAGGGCGGAACGACGTTCAACGCCAAAGTCAGCTACGTCGAGATCTACAACGAGGACTTGATCGACCTCCTCGCTGGGGATGCGGATGTCAAGCCGATGGTGCAGATCAGGGAGGACAAGGCGGGCAACATCATCTGGAGCGGCTTGAGGGAGGTCAAGGTGTTCTCGGCGGCCGACGTGATGAAGTGAGTTGCTTTCATTGTTCTCCCAATGGTGAAGTAGGTGCAGAAGCTGATTGTTGGTTGTCGCAACAGCAACCTCGCGGCAGGTTCCGCCCTCCGACAGACGTCCAGCACCGACATGAACGCCCAGTCCAGTCGTTCTCACGCCATCTTCTCGCTCACCCTCACCCAACGCAAGTACACCGGAACTGGCTCCCCTCCCTCCCCTCAAGCCGGCACTCGTGTTCGTGCCTCCGGCCTCCCCCGCGTCACCTCTCCGACCCCAGGCTCGCGGAGCGGCACTCCGACCGGCGACCGTCCAGGCAGCCGATTCGGATTGAGGCCGCCCAGCCAGATTGGACGACCGAGCTCACCGAACCCTCAGGACGAGCGGGAGAACGGTGGGGTTGAGTCGTGGACTACTGTGACTTCGAAATTCCACTTTGTGGACCTGGCAGGAAGTGAGAGGGTACGTTCTGGCCTCGTGTTGTTGGAGGTACGGGCTCGTACGAGCAGGTCAGCTTATATGGTATATCTTTTCTCCGTTCGTGCAGTTGAAGAGAACTTCCGCTCTTGGGGATCGGGCAAAGGAGGGCATTTCGATCGTTCGTTTCCTGCCTCGTTGTTCCATTAACGTGCCCGTCACGTGTTTTCGAACACGCTACTAACCGCCGCCACTCTGATACAGAACTCTGGCCTCCACGCCCTCGGCAACGTTATCTCAGCTCTCGGCGACCCAGCGAAGAAGTCGACGCACATCCCCTACCGCGACTCGAAGCTCACGCGACTGCTTCAGGACTCGCTTGGAGGCAACTCCCGCACGATGATGGTCGCGTGCTGCTCCCCGACCGAGTTCAACCGCGACGAGACCATCTCAACGGTCAAGTACGCGAACAGGGCGAAGAACATTAAGAACAGGGCGGAGATCAACGAAGTCGAGGTTGGATGGGACGATGTCGATTACCTCCAGAAGACGATCTTGAGGCTTCGTGGCGAGCTCGCGCTCGTCAAGTCTGGTGGAGGCGGTGGAGGCGGTGGAGGCGAGGGACTTGGGATGGGACCGATCGCGGAGGAGGGCGACAAGAGCGACGCCTCGAGGGAGCTTCAAGAGAGGTACTCTCACCTTGGCCCCGATTTGGACAAGTCGCAGGATGGGTCGGTGAGGGCTTACTCGAAGGAAGACTTTGCGGCGGCCATCGAGCCGATCGTCGAGGAATACGAGAAGAGTCTCTCGGCGCTCGAGAGCCAGCTTTCGCTCACCAGGGCAGCTCTTGGTCACTCGGAGGAGGAGATGAGGGAGTTGGAGGCGAAGATTGAGGAGGAGGCGAGGACGAACGAGGCGAGCACGAGCATCATCGGCGACCTGAAGACGAGGATTAGCAAGTTGACGGAGCGGGAGGCGACGACTGAGGCTTACGTTCGCGACCTCGAGGCCAAGTTGAAGGACTACGGCGACCAGGACGAGAGCTACGGCTCGGCGGTGTCGGACTTGCGGAAGGAGATTACCAAGAACAGGGAGCAGGCCGAATCGACGGAGCAGTACATCAAGGAGCTCGAAGGCCGCCTCGCCCAGTCGGATGAGGCTCAGTCGGGGCTCAAGCGTCAGATCGAGGTGCTCGAGCGCGACGTCGAGCGAAGGGAGGAGGCCTACCGCGACCTCGAGAGCCGACTCTCGTTGCTCGACACCAGCGGCGAGCACAAGGTCCTCCTCGCTGAGATCGACGAGCGCGATAAACGCCTTCTCGAGCTCGAACGCACCCTCGATGACCTCAAGACCCAGCATTCGACCGCTGAGCAGGAGGCAGCTCGTCTTCAGAAGATCGCGGCGGTCGAGAAGGAGGCGAAGGAGGAGTTGCAGAGCCGCGTGCGAACGCTCGAGCGCGCTTCGATGTCGAGCAAGATCCGTCCCGTGAGCTATACACCACCGCAGAGTCCTGCTCATGCTCCTGGTGAGGGCGAGGACAAGACTCCTCCTGTCGACTCGGCTGTCGTTTCGGGACTTGAGCTGCGCCTAGACGAGCTTCAGGCCACTCACGAGCGAACGCTGGCGGAACTCGATATTGCCAACGCCAAGTACCGCGACAGCCTGAAAGTGAGTTTATATTTAGTCTGATCAAGTTAGGTTTTCACTGATTTACGACTGTTTGCGCGTTTGTAGGAGATTGCCGAGCTCAGCAGCAACGTTCAGGAAGCGAAGTCGATCCAGGCGTCCGACTCGGACGTCGCCCCTTCCCCAACGTCGGCCACGTCTATCGTTACTCCGTCGGCCGAGGACGGCGAGCTCGAAGTTTTGAACGACGTCGCTTCTCCCCCATCCTCCCCTTCTCTCTCTACGTCCTCCAGCGGTCGCACCCCTCGTTCTCGACGAAGCATGCCGCTCGCACCGGGACACCGTCTGTCTTTTTTAGGGCGCGGACAGGGAGCGCAGGCACCCTCGCATCTTCGATCTGCCTCGCTCTCACAGGAGCTATCATTGGCGCAGGGCTTACCCTCTGGATCACCTCCGAGTCCACGTCCGATTTCGCCGAGCAACTATCGCGAGTCGAGGGATATGTTCGCCTCGCCGCCTCCAAGCGAGAGGTGAGAGCTCCGTTCATGAATTGTGTGACGCTGGTGCTGACTGGCTTCTTGACGAATACAGGACCTATGAGCAGATGAAGAGCGAGGTCATGAAGCTGCAGTCGGTTCTCGCCGAGAGGGAAGAGGAGATTACGGTGCTCGAGGCGTCGCTGCACCAGCTTCGTGGAGGATCGCAAACGCCCCTCATGTCGCTTACACCCGACCCTTCCGCCAACCCTTCGTCCACCTCCCCTCCAACTCCCAGAATCGTCACCAACGGCACTTTCACTCCGCCCGACGTCGACGCCGAGACCGCTCCCGATATGACGCCCCAGACCATGGCAGCGTTCGAAGCGCTCAAGGCGGAGTTGCTCCCAGCCGAGGCTCCAGACGGCGAGCACGGGAAGACCGACGAAGTTCGACTCGACAACCTGATGCGCTCGATGGCGAAGAAGGAGTCGCACCACCACGAGACGGTCTCCGACCTCGAGGATCAACTTTCGACCCTCCGTCGCCAGCACGACGAGCTCACCGTGCTTTCTCGCGACCAAGTGACGAACATGTCGACTGAGATTGAGCGTCTTCGCACGGCTTTGGAGGGTCGTCCTGAGGCTTCGCACTACGAGGATAGGATCAAATCGATGGAGGGCGAGTTGGAGGCCAAGAACGCTGAGCTCGTCAAGTCTCGCGAGGCGGCTGATGGCGACCTCACGTCCGCCAAGACCGCTCTCGAAGGAGGTGAGCTATCGTTCCTTTTCCATCAACTATGTTCAACTTCTCATCATTTTGGTGCCGTCGCAGAACACCAACGCGCCGTCGAGGCCCTCATCGCCGACCACGTGGCGTCTCTCGAACGACTTCGTAAGGAGCATGCCGAGGTTCTTCGGGAGCACCTCACCAAGAGCGAGGAGCTCGCGAAGCAGGCGGAAGCGATTCAGGCGGAGCACCAGTCGCAGCTCGAGACAATCCGTCAGGAGCACGCTACCGCCCTCGACACTCAGTCATCGAGCCACGCCGAGGAGATCCAGTCTCAGTCGAAGGAGACGGAGTCAAAGCTCGCTACTCTTGTTGCCGAGCACGCCGCGGCCATCGACACCCTTACTCGCCAATCGGAGGAGGCTCGTCAGGTGCTCACGGACGACCACTCCGCCAAGCTCGAGCAGATCACCGGCGAGCACACGACGGCAATCGAGGCGCTCCAGGTCGGTCGCGAGACCGCTTTGTCGGAGCAGGTCGAGGCCCATAAGGTAGCATTGACCGAAGCTAGTCAGGTGCGGAGATGATTCGTCTCTCCGTCCTCCTCTGGTCTGACAGTTCGTTCAATTCACAGAAAGCTGATGAGGAGCGCGCCGAGCACGTCAAGTCGTTGGAGGAGAAGCACCAGGAAGCTCTCTCGTCCCTCAACTCCGAGCACAACGACGCCGTCAGCTCTCTCATGAGCTCGCACCAGACCAACGTCGACACCCTCAAGGAGGAGCACGCTCAGGCGCTGTCGGCCCAAGTCACGTCGCACGAGACGACCGTCGAGGAGCTTAAGGCAAAGCACGACGAGCAGCTTAAGGCAGCTCTGAGCGAGCGGGACACCATCCAGTCGTCGCATCAAGAGCTCACGGCGGCTCATGCCGTCCTCACCACTCAGCACGAAGGGGTCACCGCCGAGTTGTCGAAGGTTCGCACTGATCAGGAGGGATTGCTCGAGCAGTTCGGAGCCCTTCACGAAAACCACGACAAGGAGGTGTCGGGTCTTCAGGCCTCTCTCGCCGAAGCCACCGCCAAAGCTGAGGCCAATGCCGAGAACCCCGAGCTCGAGACGACGAAGAAGGAGCTTCAGGAGGCTCACGACGCTCTGAGCACCTTGGAAAAGGCGCTCGTCGAGTCGCAGGAGGAGCGGGAACGACTCGTTACCCAGCTCAAGGAGTCGTCTCAAAGTGCGGAGGAAGCTGCGGAGGTTGCGAAGGAGGTTGAGCGGCTGAAGGCGTCGACGGCGAAACTCGAGGAGGAGCTGGCATCGACTCGGGAGGAGCGCGACAACCTTTCCGCTCAAATCGCTCGTCTCTCGAACGGCTCTGATGGAACCAACCCTGCGACCTTGGAACGAGCAATGTCGCCCAACGGATTGGAGCGCGCCATGTCGCCAACGCCATCGGGACTGGAACGAGCGATGTCGCCGACGGGAGAAGGGCGCGGAACGCCGCCTCGGGCGAACGGCATTCTTCCCAACGGCAAGGTTCCTCCTCCCCCGACTCCTCCTCCCTCTATGCCACCACCACCACCACCCATGGCCCTTCCTGCGCTCCCAGGACTGCCAAGCAGCCGCGTCGCCAGGTCGTCAAGCTCCGGAAGCATCAACACGGCCGCTGGAACGTCGCGAAACTCCAATCTCAGCGAGAGCACCGCTGGAACGAGCATTCGGCCGCAGAGCACGACGGACTCAATCATGGAGACGAGAGTATCGAAGAAGCTGGAGGAGCAGGAGGCACAGGTTCGTGTTCAACTCTCTAGCCATATACGTATGCTTGCTGACCTTCGTGTACGGGTATTCAGATTGCTCGTTTGACCAAACAGCTCTCTCACTGCGAGTCTGACCTTCAGGCGAACATCGACCTCGTCAACACGCTCGAGTCGGCCCTGAACGACTCGGAACGCAATCTGCGCAAGGCTCGTCAGCAGATGGGTGACCTGGCACGCGAGCGCGACACTTTCCTCGGCCAGAACGACACGCTCCGTCGTGAGATCCAGGAAGCTCATAGTGAAGTTGAGACGGTCAGGCACTCAGTGTAAGCTGTCTTCGAAACAAGTTGGTGTTGAGAGAGGAGCTGACCATCTCTGGTCTCGCGGCGTAGAATCCAAGTTGAGTCGCGCCTCCAGAGCGAGCGACGAGAAAAGGACGAGGCCAGGCGCCAGCTCGAGAGTCGATTACGAGACGTCAACACCTCTAGCAAGAGCAAATGTTCGTCTCACACGTTTCCCCCGAAGACAGCTTGCTGACTTTCCCTTGTCCACTCAGTCAACTGCTTCTGAAAACCCTTTGTACAATCACCCATATCCCACCGCCAGATCCATACACCCCACCCCCTTTTATCTCCCCTTCTTTTGACGCTTTTTCTGGCTCCACCGCAACCCTTTTAGATACCCTCTTGCGCCCGCCGCTCTCTCCCTCCTTTTTCGTACCTCTTCTGCCAGCGTGTCTCCGTACCTAATTTGTCAACTTTAGACCCGGTGCATGGACTCTCTGCTTCTTTTGGCAGCCTTGAGAGAAAAGAACGGCGAAGGATCTGCCATGTACATTCCACTCTACCCTCCTCCCTCAGTTCTCCAAATCCCACGACGGATCGACCTCCGGAGGCGCCGCTTCTTGATCCCACAACCCAAGACTCTGCATTTCGTCTTCCATATCCACCCACTCATCCCAGATTTCTGACTCGTGCGCGAATTCGTCGATGAAGAGCCGCTTGAAACACATGATCATTGCGTGCTCATCGCGGTGCCGCCACGACCACCGCTCGTGTGGACAGTACTTGACGAGGTCCATCTCAAAGCATTGAATAAGACCTTTGTAGTGATCCTCATCCGACTCAATGTCCGGGAAGCCAAAGAAGATCGCTTGAGGGTGGAGCTCAGGCGTGGTCGTCGTCGTGACGTGGAGGTTGTCGGCGCCGAGCGCGAAGCCAAGGGTGCATAAGCCGAGGTTGTGAACACGACGAATAGCCTTGAATGCCGAGCAGACCTGATGAGTAGCAAATTTAGCTCTGAAACAAAATGAGACACATTCACGGGTGCTCACCAAGGCGTCGGTTTGCTCCAAACTAGCGTCGAGTTCGCTACGATTTCGAGAGAAGTGCTTCGAAAGAGGTCGAGTTGTCTCAGTGAGACCTTCTAGCACAACTCCAACAACTTCCTCATGGCACGGCAAGGTAAAGCGGTAGAAGCCGTAGCAGTTGGCTAGCTCGTGGCCTTGAAGCGGGCAAAGAGTTGAATAGCTGACGCGAGATAGAACACGATCAGAGTAGTCCAAAAAACTTCTTAAAATCATCTGTGTCGCTACTTACGCTAGATCCTCTTGCTGGCGTCTCCTTTCAGCGGAATACCAGTCCCACTGATCCCACTCTGGGCGGGCGAGGCCCTCGGGGAACGGGAAGAGAGCTTCGTGCCACAGCTTAACGACTCTTTATGGGCTTGTGTCGTTCTTGCGGAATCTTGAACCTCGCAACTCCACACTTGAGCATTGTAGATTCCGACTTGCAGTGGTTCGAGGAGGCGGAGATCGTAAATGGCGGAGGAACGTGCTGGGCCAGCAGCGACGATGAGGTCGTCCAGAGGCGGGCGGCGGTCGGACTGTGACCGATCCATAGGCCGTGCGAGTGCATTGGGGAAAAGCGAAGGGCCCTGAAGCCTGAGAACCTCATTCCTTTCGAGTGGCGTATCTTCTGCATGCTTTCGACGAAGCTCGAGAGTTCGGTGTTGCTCCCACGTCGGAGGGTTGGGCCACTGGTCGGGAAGATCCCAGACAGGATTCATGGTCTTTTTGTATCGGCTAAAAAGAGAAGAGGTCGAAGGTAGAACGGTTCATGCAGCAAACTATGAGCTCCTTTTGTGTCAAGGAGCGTGCAGTTCTTGGGGGCGAGGCAGTGCACGATACCCGTCCGCCCTCCGGACTGCTCCACCACAGGGAATCGCTCTCTTTTGCTTACGCCCTTTTCAGAAGTCCAATACAGCTCATAAAATAGGAGTTCTTTCACCCACCATCAATCTCATCCTGCTCCGCATTTCTGCCCAGACGTCAGGCCCACGCGCGCGAATCCAGTTGCGCCGCCGCCGCCGCACCACTAGATCCCTCAAGTCCCTCTCTCAGCTCTGCGCTCGTCTTGATGGATGAAGGTCCATTGCCATGGATTGAAAGACATTGTAACATAAACTGGAGCATCAGTCACCACGCTTTACTAACCTGCATGTCGAGAACCTGGACAAGTCCCCTCGTCCCTCCTTCCACCTTCAACCCCTCCAGACCCTCCGTGACCTCTTCAGCCCCCGTCTTCCGGTGGACCTCCTCATCGAAGTAAGGCGCTACTGCGACCCTCACAGTCTCGCGGAAGAGAGAGTCGACAACGCCTTGTAGCTCTGAACCTGTTTGGGTGAAGTCTGGGCACTGCGAGAGGAGAGAACGCGGGGTCAGTGACGAGGTGTGGTGGAGAGAGGAGGGGAGGGGGGAAGAAACGGACAGCGTTGATCTCCAGCAATGATACTGCCAGGTTTTCGTCCACCAAGAAGTCGAATCCGAAGATCTCGAAGCAGTTCGGGAGGACCTGTGCGCGAAACCACCCCTCGTCAGCTCTTATTTTCACACAACGACGACGAGAGCAACGCACCTGGAACCCACTCCCCGCCGAAATCCCCGCTTTGAAAATCTCTCTCACACTCTCCTGAACCTTCCCTTCAATAACGTTCACCCTCTCCTCCCCCAACTTCTCCCCCTTGAACGGCCCACTCTGAATCTCCTCCTCCTTCATCCCCTGCAGTGTACGAACGGCGATATCCATAGTCCCTTCGACGGAGGTTTGGAGACAAGTATTGGTGAGGTGCGAGGACAGGTCTATTGTCGAGGAGTCGGAGGTTGAGGGAGGGAAGTATTGCGTGGGAGCGAATAGAGCGAGGTAGGGGTGGTGAACGTAGACCTTGAGACCGCCGACGGCGACGACGTAGACTCTGAGATGGAATTTTCGAGGGACGATAGGCGAGGTGGTGGGGGAGAGGAGGAGAGGGTGGGAGACGTATTCCTGTAGAAGGGGTGAGAGATGAGACGAGATTACGTGGTGCGCGAAGAAGGGAGGGGCGTACCATGATGACCCATTCGCGCATTGTTGAGAGAGAGACACGAGTTCCTCCACCGTAAGCATCTACTCCTGTTCTATCCTCATCTTCACTCCCCTCCTCCTCTTCCTCCTCATCATCACTCTCGATATCGAACTCCTCCAGAATCTCCTCGAGCATCTCCCTCGAGTTGAACAATCGGATCCCCTGCCCTTTGTCCGCCAAAGCCGCTTTGAGGATCCACCATTTCCCTTCTTCTCCAGACTCCTCTGCGGCGTCGAAGGATTCCTGGAGCTCGTAGAGGTCGTCCTGAAGGAGTTCGTCGAGCTCGTCTGGGTACGAGAGCGTGAAGTGGAGGGTTTTGAGAGAAGAGTGGCGTAGAGGAGAGTCGGGGTTCTTGGAGAGGTAGAGGGAAGTAGTGTGTGCGAGGTGGTTCTTTCGGATCAAGCTAGATGTATCATTTATAGTGAGCGAAAGGATCTTGCTGTCAAGAAAAAAACAGCGGCGCGAAAAGAAGACGCACCTCTTCCTGATGACATACGAGTTGACGAGACGCTTGTGAGCTGGACTCATGCCCTCGTCCCAGTCTATCTCGTCGTAGTCGCTCCACTGGCAGTCTGGCGTCGTGCCCGCCGCGAACTCGTCGCGAGAAGTTGCGATCTGCCAGTCGGGGAGCAGCTCGGAGAAGGCAGCTCGGAGGGAGGCGGTCGTGTAGGATTGTCCAGACGGGTAAACCGTCAACAGTGTTCGTTTTGTCGTCATTTCAGAGAAGTAGTGCGAGAAATGAAGTGTCGGCCGAAAGTGAGCGTTGAACGCAAAGGAGGATCCCCTCGCCGCCGCTTCTCTGTCAACAACCACGCCCCCGGCCTCGGAGGGCCGCCCATCCCTCGCACGATGGCGGACCGCAAGCCCCCGCCTCCGCCATCATTCAGCTCGTTCCCAGACCTGAACCCTGCGAAACCGAAAGCTGCTCCACCCGCACCACCGTCATTCTCGTCCTTCCCCAGCCGCGACGCTCCCAAACGCGACGACGACAGCTCGCGACCTTCAAAGCGGCCCCGCGCGGCCGACTTCCTCAACGACTTGGAGGATGAGATTATGGGCAGAGCGAGCACTTCGAAGGAGAAGGATGGGAATAAGAGGAGGGAGGGCAAGGAGCGGGAACGGGAGCGGGACGACAGGGAGCGGAGCTCGAGGAGGGATCATGACAAGCACCGGAGCTCGAGGGACAAGGACAGGGATCGAGATAGGGACAGAGACAGGGATAGGGATAAGCGTCGAGAGAAGGACAAGGACGAAGACTCTAGGAGGAGAAAGGAGAAGGAGAAGCGAAGGAGCGATCGTGACGACTACGGCGAGAAGGTGCGTGACTTGAGCAGGTCGGGTACGGACAGAACGCAAGCTGATTTGGATCGTCACCGCACCACAGGACAAGGCGTATCAGCTCATCAAGATCCCAAGAGAAGACAGGCGGGAGGAGAAACGGCCATCGCCAGCGCCAGCAGCTGCAGGAGCAGTTGCCGACGAACCCCGCTTGTTCTACTCGGATCGCAAAGGTGACGCCCTCAACATTCGGTACGGCGGCCTGCATAGAGGCGACATTCCGAGATATCATCGCGTAGGATGTGAGGACGCTTCTTCGAACGATTCGTGTGCCGAAGGGACCAGGCTGACGTGTTGACTGGATTGCAGCTGGTCGAGTGCTCGGACTCAACGACGGCCTGAGGATCACCAAGGAGAGCGCCTACACCGGCAAAGCACTCGAAGTCGGACCACTAGCAACCTACAGAGCTAGTCTCCTTCTCTCCTCCCATTGAACGGCTCTTAGCTGACGCTCTCACTCCTTAGACACTTCGCTATGTCGATCCCACCGCCGCACGTCACACGACAAATCGCCACGCCAAACGTCTCGCCATCACATCCAAATTACGAGGCCCTCCTGCACTCGGCGAGTCAGCAGACGCCAACATCCCCTTCCCTCCCTCGCCAGATTCTTTCCTCTCAACCTCGACCGACCCTTCGCGCTTCGTGGCTTTCGACCCCGAACCAACCGAACAGGAGAAGCTCTCGCAGCTCGAGTTCGAAGACGGCCAGGAGTACCGCTCGATCGCTGGACTCGTCAAGCCCTCCGACTTGGAAGGAACCTCAGACGACGATGACGACGTTTTCGGGAGCTCAGGAATCGTCGGCGGCGAATCGCAAGACGAGTACCTCAAGCGACGGAACCTCGAGATGGACCGTGCACTCCGAGACGACCCTACCAACATCGACATGTGGATCGCTTTCGTCGATTTCCAGGACGAGGTCTCGCTCTCCAGCTTCGTCGGTACGGGATCGAAGACTCGTGCACTGTCAAAAGCCGAGAGAGCTAGCACCTCCGACATCAAACTTTCAATCCTGGATCGCGCACTCAAGGTCGAGAAGAACCGAAAGAGTGAGAAGCTCCTCCTAGCGTACCTCCGAGCAGCGGCGGAACTGTGGGACCCGAAGAAAGTGTTGGAGAGGTGGGATACCACGTTGAAGGAGAATCCGGAGCTCACGGGCTTGTGGATCGAGTATGTTGGATGGAGGCAGACGAGTTGGGCGAACTTTGAGGTTAGAAAAGTGGTGGATGTTTATGTGGAGTGCTTTCAGGTGTTGGGGAGGGCGATGGAGGAGAAGGGTGATACGGGAGGTGAGTACGTTTTTTGGGGGAGAGGAGGCGTGTGCTGATTCGATGACGTTCCACTTGGTAATTGGTGGTTGCTTTTTTTAGGTCGAGATATGCTAGAAGCCAACGCGATCTATTTGTTCTTGCGGTGTTGCTTGATGCTTCGTCAGGCCGGTAAGTCTCTTTATCCTGATTCACTCTCAGATGACTAAAAGCTGACGCTCCACATTCCACCAGGGTACACCGAAAGAGCACTAGCGGCATTTCAAGTAATCATGGAGCTCAACTTCTTCCGTCCCGATCGTCTCACTCGACCTCCACCTCGTCAGTCGGAAACCACGTGGCTGAAGGACGTTTTCGACGAGCTTGAACTCTTCTGGGATACCGGAGGACCTCGAATTGGAGAAGCCGGCGCGAAAGGATGGAAGAACACTTCTGACGACGTCGAGTCTCCCGTCGCCGCGCCACCACCAGAAGTCACGACAACACTCGACGCCGACGCGAACCCGTTTGAGCGGTGGGTCGAGAAGGAACGACGCACGGCCGAGGGCGCAAGTCTCCCAGCGAGGGCTGACGATCCCGGAATAGACGAGGATGTTGACCCATTCCGAGTTATCCTCTTCGACGACGTGCGGGACTTCATGTTTGTCGTGTACTCCGACGACGCAAAACTCCAACTCGTCTACGCGTTCCTCACGTTCCTCGGCCTCCCTTTCGTTCCTCCCGACTTTCCTACCTCCACTCCGTTTTCGACGGATACGTTCATTCACTCGGAGTTGGTAGAGAGGCCGGCGTTGAGGGCGAGTTTCTGGCCGAAGGAGGTGGAGAGTGAGAGACCGTTTGATCTGATTGATGGTGAGGCGATGGAGCCAGAGAGGAGAGCTGGGATCACGGATCCGTTCGAGGCGCCGTTTAGGACGCTTCCGGCCTCGGTGGACTGCATGTTTGGATCGAAGCCGAGGTGGGCGCAGACGGTGACGAAGGCGGATCTGCAACACGTTGACGTTGAGCTCGTTAGGTCAGCGTCAGGATTCTCCTCCTCCCAAGCACAGATTTATTGACGAGGTTTCATCGTCAGAAACGTTTTTGCTCTTCTCCGTCCGACTCTCAGCGACACTTTCTTCACGCTCAACGCCTTCTCCTTTGAAGCCGCCCTCGGTCCCAAAGCGTGAGTTCTTCTTCTTCCATCGACCAACGCTCCAGAAACTCACACCAACGTTTCAGAGCGATCAAGCTCTCAAAGCAAGTCCTGAAAGACAATCGACAGAATCTCGCTCTGTGGGATGGCTACGCCAGGATCGAACGCCAACGAGGCAAGATGGAGGAGGCGAGAGCAGTCTACGTCACGGCGTTGTCGATGTACCGCACGTTCGATGTGAGGGACCAGATCGATGGACCGTTGTTGTGGAGAGCATGGGCGGAGATGGAGTGGGAGGATGGGAGGTCGATGATTGCGCTCAAGATTCTCGTGGCGGCGGCGAGTGCTGCTGAGGTCGATTTGGGTGGGTTTTTTGCAGTCGTGTGTCAAGCATACAGACCATACTAACATCATCCATTCTTTTCAGCGGCTTTGACAAAGGTGGATGTAGATGTGAGGCCGCCTGCTGCTCAGATCCTTCGTGCTCGTCAGGTAGGTCCAGGGCCTCTTACCACCGTGCGAGGAGCGGGGAGCTAACCTTTTGGGCCAGTATTACACGGGCGAGCTGGAGAAAGCCTTCCAGCGCAATGTCTCTCAGTCGATCCTTCGCAATCGGAACCACCTCGCCTACTCCTTTGCCGTCTTCGAGTACATCTGCCAGGGTCTCCAACCGGCTGTCGACGTCCTCGAGCAACACCTCTTCCGCCTCGACTGTGACGGCGCTGTTGGTACTGCCGAACATGAAGAAGCTTTCATGAGCCTCGTCAAGCTGCTCTACCGTCATGCGTCTGCTGGAGTCGGCTACAAGTACGTTTCCGTCCCAGGAGTGAGGAGGAGAAGGAGGACGTGGCTCACCCTCACCTCCTTCACAGGCCTGGACAGCTTCGCGGAGTTCTCGAACGAGCTATCAAAGAGTATCCGACCAACTCTCTCTTCCTTCAAGTCTTCTACCACAACGAGTGTACGTTAATTCCTGCACTCAGGCTGGTGGATCACCCGCTGACGAGGTGGCAACGATTGCAGTGAGGATGAAGATCCAGAACCGTGTTCGACGTACGCTCGAAGACTCAGTGCTAGGAGAACATGTTGCCACGAGCGATGGCTGGCTGTTCGCCATCTTCGCGGAACTTCACCTCGACGCTCGCTCTCATTCTGTGTGGGGAGTTAGGAATCTGTTTGATAGGGCCGTCTCGAACCCTCGGTGCGTCTCGTTTGAACGCTGAAAGGTTTTCGTTTTCTAACAGTCAGCACAACGACCTCAGGACCCGATCCTCCCCGTCTTTGTGGTCACTCTACATCGACTTTGAAATCCGGAACAACGACCTTAAACGAGCGAAAGGACTGGTCTACCGAGCTCTGCAAGAATGCCCGTGGTGCAAAGGTATGTGCCATATCTCAACAGTTTCTGCACCATTCTGACAGCCATATGCGCAGACATTTATCTCAAGCCCTTCTCATCACCTCTTCGCTCGTCGTACCGCTCCCGGGAGCTGCGAGAGATGTACACCCTCCTCATCTCGGAGAAAGGTCTTCGAGCTCGATGCGAACTGGACGACTTCCTCGATGGATTCGTGGATTCGGACATGGAGATTGAGGATGGAGAGACGGAGGCGCCTCAGCTGTTGAAGGAGACGGAGGAGTTGTATGCGGAGAGGAGGAGGCTGATGCCGTACTGAAACGTGACACCTCTCTCGCGGAGGCTTCAGCGCATGCAGTCTCAACGAGATAACACTGATTGCACTTGAGAGCGGGTATGCGGATGGAATACTTTTTCCTGCTAGTCAGTCTAACTTTACGCGCCTGCATCTGCCATTGCCGTTGAGCTCAATCATCGAAGGAGAGGGTCACGGATCCCTCCCAGCTTTCGCCGGCCTTGAGTTCGACAAAGTCTCCAATCTGTCCAGATTCTGGGTGAACGATTCTGTAAGCTTCTGCTACAAGAGATTTCGGCTAAGATGGAAGCTCACCGAGGCACACGTAGCGCGATGCGCCCCCCTCCTCGAGATCGGGGATGGTCTTTCCCTTGGGTCCGCCGCAGCACCAGAGCTATTGGGGAAAAAAAAACTTAAACGCTGAGTCTTTCTCTCGGATGACCCAAAAGCACTTACAACGGCATCAGCCATGCCCTGCTTGACCACATTGGCCGCCCCTTCGCCGTTGTAATCCACCTTCATCACATCCGGCGCCGAGTAGTACAACATGTTGATCTCTCCCTCCGGACCATCAACTTTTACTTCGTTCTCCTCAACCGTGAACGCCGAGATTCCAGCGACCCTATCATCGGCCTTCAAGCCCTTGACAGGGGTGACGGTGCATTGAGAGGGAACGACGGTGGAGGGAAGACGGAAGTACGTGTGGTAGACCGCTTGGAAGCGGAGTCGGCTACTAAAGTCGGCTGAAGAGGGTGAGGTAGTCTTGAGAGTGAGGGTGAGGGAGGAGGGCGAGAGGGCGACGGTGAGGAGGAGGTGGAAGTCGGGCTTGTAGATCGCGGTGATGGAAGGGGTGGGCTTGAGCGCTGTTCAGAGCACGTCAGCAAAAATTGAAATTGGTGACAGCATCTGGATACTTACAAAAGACAGCTCGGACTGCGTCTTTGGAGTCACCACTCTCGTCGGCGACGTACGACCACGTGTTGACCCTCGCAAGTCCGTGAGGAGCGAGCTTGCCATAAGTCTCGTCCTTTTCATCGGCAGGGCCAAAGATGGGCCTACAGCTCTCCATGTCAGTATCTCGAACCTGGCTAAACCTGTGAACTTCGACGCACCAGCACAATGGGATTCCACCACGCAAAGGCGCAGGACCTTCGATTGGACTCTTGGTCGAAGTGAAGATACGTTCTTTGCCGTTGCTCATGTAGGAGTAGACGCATGCTCCATACAAGGCGACCTTGGCGGAGGAGTCCCCGAGAGTGAGGTAAACGCTCTTTTCGTCGGTGGTGATTGGCACTGTTTAGAGGGAACATTGATGGACCACGTCAGCTCCGCGTGGGAGACTGGAGGGAAGCAACCTGAATTGGCTCACTTTTGAAGTTGAATGAGATTGTATGATGAAGGAACGAAGAGAAGTGGAGCAACTCAGCTCCCCAGGACGAGCTGGGGAAGGTGAGTGGGGGGCCCGCACGGCCTGGCGGTCCGGACGGCAAGGGAAGGCTCGACGATCCACGCGAGTGCGGCGATTTCTTTTGTACATAAATAGGTCTCGACTCTTCTCTGTTGTTGACAAGTAGAGGCTGAATACTTGATCCGCTGGTGATCGGGCCTGGAAAAGTGTACGAGGCAGACACGCAGGGTGATGACATGTATATGCCACGTAAGCGCTAGTCAACAGAACGACAAGGAAAGCGGCGCCGCTACCATTGAGCCAGGAGTTCTGGTTCAATTCATGGAAGGTCCGGATATCACCTCTCAATGCAAATGCAGTGGCTCTGATGCCATGCTGGCTCGTTAGGAGCATGAGCCGATGGCGGAGACCGTGAATGGATCACAGACCGCTCTAGTCCTCGAGGCACTGGGAGGCAACCGGCCTTAAGATTATCTAGAAAGAAAAACTAGAATAACCGCTGTCTCTCCGCTGAGTGCAGCCCTTCAACCAGCCACGTGTCGACTTCCACCCTCCGCGGAAGTCCCGTCCATCCCTGACTTCGCGGCGCATTCGCGCTCGCGCTCCTCCCTCCTTCCCCCCATCTCGAGCTCGACACGATGGAGGAAGATTGGATGAAATATTTCGACTTCGACGCTCCGGCGAACGCAGGCTTGACGACGTTCGACGACCCACGCCGCTCGCTCAGTGCGTCGCCGGGCGTACCACAGCACGAGCGCGCGAGATCGGCCAGTCGTCCTCCACGTCCCGGCGGTCCCAGCTCGATGGACGTCGACGAGCTCAACTACTTTCCCGACGAGCCTGTGAGTGTCTCTACTTTTGCCTCTCTCCCAAAGTCGGTTGCTCCAAGTCGTGCGAGTCGACGGCGACGAACGATGGCGAGGCGCGAGGTGCTCCCCACATCCACTCGCTGACAATTCCTTCCGGTCGGTCGTAATACCAGGGAAAGTCTGCCTTTGCCGAAGAGGTCTCACTACCACAAAAGCCTGCTCAGTCCGTCGTGCCTCGCCGTACCGCTCGCAAGGCCGCCGCTCCATCGCCCTTTGCCCCAGCCCGAAGAAAGAAGTGCAACAGCTGTGACGAGGTTCGTCCTGCTTTTCTAAGCTTCAAAAACGAGCTATCCATCTGAAACCGACTCTTTCGTGCTCAGGTCCTCCCGCGATCCCTGTTCAGCTACAACCAGTGGACCTTCCGAGACGACGATTGTGCGTGGCTCTCCTTACCACGATTCCAACGCTCTCACTCACACTTTGCTCGTATCCAGCACGAAAATGTCGCACTTGCTTGGAGACACCAGACGTCAAACTTCGCTGGTTCGTAACACTCCTCCACACGACTCAATGCCTTTTCGGCTGATCGGGCTCCGAGCTGGAATAGTGGGACATGTCGCAAGACCAAGGCTGTGGAGGACTTTGGGCTTATGCAGGTCAGTATTACCCTAATGATGTGTTTTCAGTAGATACGCTAAGCATGCTGCGCTCGGCAGAGGAGTTTGTGTCTCCCGACGTGCTTCGCTTGTTGCAGGGATGAGGCGTCCGAGTCGGATGGGAGTTCAAAGGGCGAGGAGAGCAAAGCAGAAGGATCGGTAGGTCTTCACCCTTTCTCAAAGACATACCTTGAACTTTCCTTTAATTCGTTCACAGGTGTACGTCTCTCACTGTGCTTGCACGAGGACGGCCGTGTCGAGCCACGTGTCACTACTCACTTGGCTTCCTCGCTACAGGCCCAACCCCGTACCCACACGAACCTCACTCTCGCCTCCTTCCGTCTCCTCCACCCACGAAACCTCGTCCAACAAGGATGACCTCGACCCCCAACCAAGCTCCGACGTCGTCGAAGCCTTCTCCCTACAGATCGACTCGCTCTTCGCGGAAGTCGAGTCGGTGAGGAAGGAAGAGAGCTTAAAAAGGCTCTTGATGGAGAGAAGGGATATCAGGGAGAGGAGTAGGAGCAAGAGTTTGTCGACTCCCCCACTTCCGCTTCCTCCAACTCCTTCCGTCGCCCTTCGTCCGAGACCTTCGCCTTCACCTCCACCACCGCCTGCTCCATCCCCTCCTGCTCCTGTTACGGCCCTCCCCCCTGTTCCTGCTCCTGCGCATGTCCTTTCTCCCATCCCTGAGGCTTCAACAGAATCTTCATCCGTCGCTGATCCACTGCCGTTTCCTGTCCCTTCCCCCTCCCCTTTCGCATCCCCCGCGCCATCCCCCGTCCTCGCACGTCAACCCCCTCGCCTCCCAGATGTCTTCGGAGATGGGAACGATGTGCGCGACGTAGGATACTACGACGGTATGCTTGAGGACGGGGACGCGAATTTGGGTGAGCTCGAGGAAGGAGAAGTCGCAATCGACCCCGAAGGCCACCAAGTCGTCGAAGACCTCTTCACTGCCGTCCGATCCGACATGCGCGAACTCGCGAGACGCAGGCTCGACGCCATCAAGTGGTCCAAGGTTCCAGTTCTTTCGATTGGTGATAGTAGTAGCGAGGAGGAAAGTGAGTTGGAGGAGGAGGAAGAGGTTTGGGTGGTTGAGAGCGAGAAGAGGTTTGCGAAGGATGGGAGGGTTGAGAGGGGGAGTGGGGGGTCGAGGTGGTTCGTGTAAAGGAGAGTTTGTTTTGGAATCGAGTTTTTCTTTGCCGTGCTTGACGATCCCTCGCATGTGTGTAGCGCTCCGAAGGGACCTACAGCAGGCTCGCGCGCGAGTCTCGTGAAGCTGGTACTGACTCAATCTCACTCCAAGAGCACTACTACCTCCGGCCACGCTCAGTGCAGCACATCAACAAAAAAGGGAACCAAAAAAGTCTGGACGGCGGCCTAGGGCTGGAACGAACCCTCGACTGCCCAACGTGTCTGCTGATTGCCCTTTTCTTGTAGCTGCGTATAAATGCCAGGCCCGAACACCCTGGAGGGGGTGTCAGACCCCTGCACCATCCGACAAAGCTTATAAATACGAGAGTGGGAGTGGCTAGCAATGCTGGAGCGCACAAACACTGCTTTTCGCCGGCCAAGAGTGCTTTCAGTGTACTAACGTGGTCATCATTGTTGCGCTTTTGCTCGTCGCTTCTCGCTTCACGTCTCTACATCCTTCTTCCTCAAATCTCAGGGCACGATACTTTCACTTGGATGCTGTATTTCTACAGCTTGAAGCAATCAACGCACAACTGTGCACCAGGGCGAGCCGCCGTGTGAGGATTGTGGCGGTGCGGCCCATTGACGAGCTCGCAGGCTGCGGCACACGCTTGCAGAGACCTTTAGTCCTGCTGGTTAACTCCATTGATTGAACCTACTTACTGTAGACGTAGAAATCCTGATTCCGGCAAAGCGGCGTCGCGCGCGAAGCTCCTGGTGCTCTGGTTGACTCTGTCTCACTTCCGGAGCACTGATGACTCCCGCTTATCCCAGCGAAGCACAAAGAAAGAACAAAAAAGATGTGGATGGCGGCCTAGGGCTGGAACGAACCCTAGACTGCCCAATACGTGTCTTAAGTTTGCCCTTGCGTTGAAGCTGTCGAAAAGCTAGGCCCGTGCACAAAGGAGGAGGTGCTAACCCCTTCACCATCCAGAGAACTATACTCTTCATTTTGATCAAGAGCACTGATAACTCCGGCCGCGACCTGCCCAGCACAGCAGAAAAAAGGGACCAAAAGGTCTGGACGGCGTCTAAGGCTGGAACGAACCCTAGACTGCCCAATGGGTCTGCTGTTGGCTCTTTTCTTGCAGCTGTGTCAAAGCCAGGCCCCGAACACAAAGGAGGGGGTGTCAGACCCCTGCACCATCCAAAAAAGCTTAATTTTTCAGAGAAAGGGCTGGAGAGCGTAAGCACTGTGCTTTGCCGGCCGGGTGCTTTTCCTTACAATGACGTGGTGATCATCACCGCCTTCTCGCTCGTCGCTTGTCACTTCACGTCTTTGCGATCATTCTCTGATATAGACAAAACATGTGGTAAGTATCCAATGCTTCATATTAAGGCCCTGAAGCAATCAACGCCCAGTCGTGCACCCATGCGAGTCTTCGTGTGTGGTGCAGGGCAGTCCCACCTGATAACGCGTTCACAATGTGCGCCGCATTTTGCCAGCGATGGTTCCGTCTGATGTATACTCCAAAAATTCATCTGATCACATTTTCCGATGTGGATAGGCCTCCCCCTCTGATACAATTTGACCAGCGCCGCGCATGTAACGTCGCGAGGCTCGCGGCCCACGTACTGACTCCATTTTACTCCAAGAGCCCTACCTGCTAACTCCGGCCCTGTAGTAGATCAAAAAAGGAAACAAAAAGACTTGGATGGTGGCCTAGAGCTGGATAGAACCCTAGACTACCCAATACGTGACTTTTAAGTTTGCCCTTGTGTTGAAGCTGTCGTGTAGCTAGGCCCGTGCAACAGAGGAGGAGGTGTTAGGCCCCTACACCATCCAGATAAGACATTTTCATCACTTTTGTAAAAGCTATAAAGGAGGACGGTGGGCAGCTCGTGAACTGATGCGCGTCGCGTTGACGGGGCTGTGTGACTACAGTCCACTGACGTGTCATGAGCTCCCGCAACCTTGCTCGTCTGCCTCTTCATAACAATCAATCACTATCATGTGAATCTAGACCCCCCTCAACTTCAGTCCCCCTCTCCTTCACGCTGCGCCTGGAGCACGATGCACCTGGGATACGGTCGCGCGCGGGAGCTCGTACTGACTTGATCGTACTCCAAGAGCACTAATAACTCCGGCCGCAACATGCGCAGAACAGCAAAAAAAGAACCAAAAAGTCTGGACGGCGGCCTAGGGCTGGAACGAACCCTAGACGGCCCTACCGGTGTCTGCTGTTGGCCCTTTCTTGCAGCTATTTCAAAGCCAGGTCCCCGAACACATAGGAAGGAGTGTTAGCCCCCTACACCATCCGGGAAAGCTTGAATTTTGCTCCAACAAATGCCCGTGACATTGGAGAGAGAATCTACTGCGTCTATGAAGGGAACGAAGGCGTCAACTTGTAACCGAAATACGTTGACGGATCTCTCTCATACGTCGTGATTGATTGATAACATGGAAAATTGCAAGACTGAAAGGCTACAGATTGTGATGAAACTTTACCTTTCTTTTACACCCATTTCAAGGCGTACGTTTTACCAAAGGGTGTTGGTCCTCCACAATCGCACGAGTGCGTAAACGTAAGGGCGGAGGCCGCCAGCGGGAACTCGGTCAAGAGCAGGACGACTTGTTGTGCCCATTGCGTCCATACCATCCTTGTTGACCAAAGTGTTCCATTCAAGGAGGTCCGCAAGATGGGGCATCTCTTGAGGAGAGACCCTACTGAGCCAGGTGTACCCCTCGAAAATTTCGCGATTGATGTCGCCGGTTTGATGAGCATAGCGATTTCGATCATCCTTGTTGGTGCGTCCAGGGCTTGTGATCTGCTTGAGCCAGTCCATTCCATCCACAACGCCGTGAAGGAGGGCGCGCTTTCCGCGTGCCTGAGGAGGGTTGTCGAAGTGCAGGTGGCGGACGTAGTGATAGAAGACGGCTTTTCTTCCCTTGGGAATGAACCCGGGAGTGAGGGTTTGTTGACTCATGACGTCAATGTAGACGTCAGAAAGTTCATGAGCGATTTGGCGAGCTGAACAGTGAGAGACCACGTCAGCGTGGGCGCTGGTCGAGCCAAAGCAAACAAAGACTAACCTGACTTGACGCTCTCGTCCCAGACATATAGTTGCCCAAGGCCTTGACCCCTGGCGTACTCAATAAGATGCCTTTGAAAACCTGCACGTCAAGGACTTCAGTAATGGTGGAGCTTGAACCACAGGGCAAGATCGAACTCACTCTTGTGAAGAATGTCAACGCCCTCGAAGTCGAACCTCAATTTGGCCTCAACTGAGCCTTGTCTTAAGAGACCAAGCATTCCACTGATCTTCGCATCCTTCTCTGCCTCCCTGGCAGCCGACTCCTTGTCCCTCTTGGTGACCGCCTCGAGCTGCCGCGCCAACTCCTTGTTCGCGGTCTCGGCAACCAGAAGCTGGGTTGCCTTGCCGTTAAGCTCCTTCGTGTTCTTCTGCATCCAGCTAATCTGCCTGTCCTTCTGCACGATCTCCGCGTCCGCTTTCGCGAGCTGCTCCTTGTTGGCCTTGAGCAGCGCCTGGTCCTCCGCGCGCTGGACCTGAAGTCGCTCCATGCCTCGCTCGAGCTCCTCAATCTTCGTGTCTTTCGCCAGCGAGTCCTTGAAGATGGTCTTCATGGACTCGGCTTGCTCCCTGTTGACTTTCTCGAGCTTGCCGTGCGAGAGCTGGAGCTTCGCCGTGTCGACGTCCCTGGTCGCCAGCGTCGCTCGCAAAGCGAACACCTCCGCCACGACCGCATCATGATCCTCCTACACAGAACCCATGTCAGCTACCCCTCTTTCTACCACTATCGAACCAAATAAATAAAAACGCACTTTTGTGACTCCGTCAGCCAATTGTGCTCCAACTTTCCCAGTTGTCGCCACACCAGCATCGCCGCCGACTTCCTGCGACCTCAGCTCCACCACCGCACCAGTCGAAGAAGAGGTCGAGTCGACGATCTGGCGAGAGTGGGGGAGACCTTTGTTGTAGGTGTTGTCGGACAACACTCGGCGGCGCTTGAGTCCGCCATCGTCGGGAGGAGAGGAACCGAACGCGGAAGTCGCTGGTGTGGTCGACGAGGACGAAGGAGTGTCGGTGGCAGCACTGCTCAAAAATGAGGACATTTTGAAAGTGTGACACAAGAAGTGGGAGGGAGAAGAAAGAAAGAGCAAGTAGGAACGCGAACCAGGCGGACTCTGAAGTTGGAATTGCTCTTAGAGCTGGCCACGTAGACTCAGTGAAACCTCGGTTGATCGAGCTTCACAGAGTTGTGAACGAATTGCTGCTCATCATGTCAACTCCCGATCAGGAGTGAGGCTCTTATGTGAGAGGAATTGTGAGCATCGTTACTCACGTGAGTCTAGTCAACGCTGCGTCCATCCCTTCGCGATGAGCAGCAATGCTCGTACGTGTCAATATTGGCGGAGTTGATGAGTGAGAAATATAGACGCAATTTCACTGCACACAAAGATCAAGCGGTTGACTTCGTTATGATGATAAGATACCTTTCTGAGTGGTTTGTGGTTGCCCAGCTCGGACCACTACCGCACCGCCTCCTCGTCGGAGCGCGTCGAAGCCCCTCTCGATTGTTGTTCGCCCAGCTCTTCGGAGCGCCGTGCTTTCTCCTTCCACCGAGTTCCGACAATCTGTAGATACTTCCAACCCTCACCATCAGCACCACCAGTGGCCTCACCCGTGCTCCCCCGCTTCTACGGCACTCAATCCTCCGACGGACGCTCGCGGTGGTCCGGTGCTGCATCGTAGACTCGTCATCCAACCGTCCCAACACCACCAGCACCATCGACCACGAGCTCGCTGAAAAGTAGCAGCGATGGCGTGTGTACCCTACACGGTCTACTCGCTGAGCCTCCACTCGCACCTGCTCGGCTCGGCCTGCATGGAGGGCAACATCACCAACGTCCTTCCCTCCGCCATCCTCTGCGTCGCGTTCTGGGGCGTTGGGGCGGGAATCATCTTCAAGTGGGTCAAGAGGGGAGTAACGCATCAGTATACCGTCCTGCTGCTCATGGCCGCGAGCATGATTCGTGCGTCGCCTTTGGCGGATTCGTCGGAGCGAAGGAGGAAGCTGACGAGCAGGACGCGCAGTGACGGGGTTTGGGTTCGCCATCCGAGCGGGACTGGCCAACACAGCTAGGAATAACCAGGCTCGGTCGGCAGTGATTGCTGAACAGGTGCGTGCGAACGGCGTGGTTGCGAATGGTGGTGCCGCCAGCTGACGACTCGCGACCAACGCAGGTCTTCTTCCTCATGGGAGAGCTGCTCCTGGTGAGCCGACTTCAAAATTACTTTTTTTTAACTTCTAGTGAGCTCAAAGACTTGCGGGTCTACAGATCGACAGCCACGTCACCCTCTCGCGTGACCTCGTCAAAAAGTGGACCGTCGGCGACCGCTCCAAAGTTCGTTCGTTCCTCCTCCATCTCCTCCTTTTTCCCTCTAACCCTTTGTTATATTCACAGTGGGTTCTTCTCAACCATTTCCTCCTCCTAATTTCCTTCATCATGTCCATGATCTCTTTCGTCCGCCTCCCATCCAATCCTTACGACCCACCGACGCTTCAAAACACGCAGCTCCGCATCGCCGGCTCCTTCTTCCCCTTCTTCCTCACTCTCTGCAACGCCATCTGGCTTCCATTCGAGAGGGTGAGGAGCAAGGGAGAAGCTCCCGGAAACGGGATGGCGGTGCTAGTCCTCGTAGCCTGGTTTCTGACCGTGCCTGCGTTTTGTGAGTCTTTCCGCCTTTTCAGGGCCATCTCGATGCAGGCTGCTCACATGAACCCTTCCAGACTCTTTCATCGTTTCCGCCGTCTCGAACGATACCGCACCCATCGTCACCTCCACCGTACGCTACATTCTCCTCCCAGCTACACACCCACGTCACTCACCTCGTCCAGTTATTCGGCTCTCCAGATCTGGTTTTACCTCGCCTTTGGGCTCTTCCAGATCCTCGCCGTGCTCCCATTTTTGGCTACACCGATTGACTGGTAAATTGAGGGCTGTTCTTTGACCTCACATCTCGTGACGTGCTGACGCTCAACACCAAGGTACTACATCGGGCCATTCCTCTTGGGCGCTGTGGCCTCGGAAGCCGTGTTGGAGGGGGTAAGCTTCGCTACGGGTTTGACTCATGTGGGATATAAAGCGCTGACACTCTGCCCTTGGTTCTTTCAGGCCATGCTTGAGCAGGAGGAAGCGCTGGACTCGTTGGCGCACTCAGCGGAGAAGGAGGAGATGAGGGAGCTTGCTCATACCCCGATTTTCCAGGACCACCACCATTAGCGCTTTCAGAATGTCTCTTGGTCTTAACGAATTCAATTTTCTCTTCCTCGCTTGAAGTGCCATAGTCGAGCCCCGCAAACTCTCCAAGCCTGGGCTGGAGCTCGCAACATGTGGACGCCTCTTGAGAAGGGAAGAGTCGAGAGGACATAGTAGTAGTGCAAACATAAAAAGACCTATAAAAATGTACATCCAGAACTGGATCATAATACTAATGACGGAAAAGATGGATTGAGGGAGCAGCCTCAATCGTCCCACACGTTCTTCGCGGGCGCGGCTTGGTACCGCTCTGGCAAGAGACGAAGCTGGAAAGTCACCAAAGTCAGTACTGGCGACAGCGATCTCAAAGCAAAAAAGGGACGCACCTCCCCGGTATTTTTACCCGACATGAAGACTTTGGACCCCATCATGAGGCCGTACGAGGGCATGGCGACGCACTGTTGCGAGTGACGATTCAGCCACGTGTGTGAAGAAAAAAAAGGAGTGTAAAGGAGGACATACGAAGAAGATAAGGGGGTAGGCCTCGGTAGGAATGCTTCTCAGTTTCTGAAAGCCAACCTGGGTTAGTACAGCTGCTCTTCCCTGATTCGTGGGACGAGAGGTCGACGAACCTGGACGGGGGTGGACGGAAGGAACCACGGATGCATCGTGCTTGTGGTCATCTTGCGAGTTTGAGCAGGACGGATGACATTCCTAGCGAGTTGTGGAGCTTGACGGCGGAGGAGGTTGGCGAAGCTCATTGTTGTGATGGTGATGTGGTTTGAGGTTGAAGGTGGGAAGGAAGATGAAGGGAGTTTTGATTGGGAAGGTGTGCTGGTGAGTGATGTAGACAGAGGAGAGAAGATAGATGGAAAGCCGGCAAGCTACATGTTATAGACACAGGACGGATCGATGAGGATCATCGTACGTCGGGAAAGGTCGTAACTGTTGTCTCGCGAGATAAACAGACAAGCGAAGGCGCAAGAAGACCGCCGGCACGGGAGCCGGACGGGAGCTCGGGAAGGTCGACAACCGCGGTGGTGGACCTCGCCGCGGTTCGGACTGGTGACAAGAGTACGACAATAAGCCTCTTTATTGTTGTCTAGGGACTAACATCCAGTCACTAAAAAACATGAACGCCAGTGTCGTCGCTCTGTAAGCTGACCGCCGGCAGGAAAGACTCGAAGGCGTGGATCGACTAATGACGTGGTCTGCTCAGTCTCTACTGGATGCAGAACACCGAGCATCTCTCAACGCCCAATGGTCTTCAAGTCCTGAACAAGTGTCTATGATATGAATTGCTATACTGCCAATTCTAACAAAAGTCTACGTCTAAAGGGAGCGAGGCCCAACTCACTCGCTTCTCCTTTCTAAATTCTACATCGAATCCCTCTAGTTGACCAGAACGCTCCAATCCGAGTCAATGTCGCCCGTCTGCCTGCCAGTGATCTCCCTCAACATCGTCTTGGCCACCTGACCCATGCCATCCTCTCCGCAAGGGATGTGAATATCCTCGCCCATGTACCCGATCCTGTTGACGGCACTGATGACAGCGGCGGTGCCGGTTCCGAACTAAAGACCAATCGTCAGTGCTTGAGATCACAGTACACGAATCACCAGACACTCACAATCTCCAAAAGAGAGCCGTCCTGAGACCTGGCGACGATCTCAGCCATGAAGATCGGTCGCTCGGAGACGGTGAGGTAGTAAGGCAGGCCCTCGAAGCGGTACACCATCGAGTTGTTGGCGTGGACTCTAGCAATCTGGAGAACAGAGTCACGAGTGACACCTGGGAGGATGATGTCGTCCAAAGGAGGAGTGACGAGCTCGTGGGCTGGGGAAAGGAGTGACACGTCAGCGTCTATGGGGATTTCGTAAAGAAGTGTAGCGACGTACTGCCATCCTCTCGCTTGATCAGAACAAAGCAGTTCATCATCCCAACCTCCGTCACCATGTGGTCCGCTCCATACAGCCACAACACCTGCTGATACCCCAACTTGGCCGCCTCCTGAGCCGGCACGATGCCTCCCGCGTAGTTCGCCCCAAACTTGTACGCTCCCGTTCCACCAGTGCACGCCCTCGTGTCTTTTGTCGAGGCGTAGAGCGCAACAGGCTTGGCGCCAGTAGGGTAATACCGACCGACGGGGGAACAGATGATGAAGAAGAGGACTTCGTCTGACGGGCCGACGCCGAGGGACGCCCGGGTGCCGATCATGGTGGGACGGATGTAGAGGGAGCAGCCTTCGTCTGTAGGGATCCACTCCTCGTCAAGCGCAACGAGCTTCTTGACGAGCTCGAGGAGGACGTCGGATTCGATGATCTACGTGGGGTCGCGGGGGGTCAGCTTCCGCTCTCGTTCGTCAAGAGGGAGGGGATTTCGGGGAACTCACCGGGAACGCAAGACGCGCACAACCTTTCTGGAATCGTGCAAAGTTCATGTCGGGCCTGAAGAGACGCGCGCGGCCGTCCTTGTCCTTGTACGCCTTCATGCCCTGCGAGACGCGTCTTCGGCGTCAGCAACGTGTCTCCCATTTCTCCTCCCAATCCCGCAACAAAAAAGGCCGAAAACCCACCTCAAAAAGAGTGGGAGCATAGTGGAACACAGTCGAGGCGGGATCAAGGCAGAGGGGTCCGTAAGGCTTGATCTCGGGCGCTTCCCACCCGTTCGCGAGAGTCCAACGCGCCGTCAGCATATGCGGCGTGAACGTCTTGCCGAACTGGAGCGTCGACGAGTCAGGAATCGAAGCTGGACTCGCGTTCTCCTGGATCGTGAGCATGTCGGGCTGCGAGATGGAAGGTGAAAAGGAGGAGCGGAACGAGGTCAGTACGTGTGGTTTGGGAGTGGCGGAAGGCCAGGCGCGTACATCGAGGGGCGCCAGAGGCTTCACGGGGCAGAGCGTTGGTGATCCGGGCTTCATTATAGAAGAAATAGGGAGAGGTGTGTAGGAGTGAGAAAGAAGGAAGAGAGAGAGAGAGACGCGAGCCACGTTCAGGAGTTTTAGACGAGCAGGGCTTTTTCGGCCTGGGTCACGGCATCCCGCCGGAGCGCGGAGCGTGCCGAGAGTGGCATTTTTCGGCAGGACGGCCTTCGAGTCAAGGGCGTGGTCTGGAATGGAAATGCAGATAAGGAGGGGGCGTGCTTTCGTAGACATTCAGAGTCAAAGTTGGTCTGGGCTTGAGCTGAAACGGCAGGAAGGCGGCACTGAGCCGCGAGGGCGCAGAATGCTCGACGTAAGGAGTCAAGCCGGAGCTGTGGAAAAGGAGGAAGGGTAAACGAAGGGGGTTCATTGATTCAGGTATGACTGAGGCTACAGGTCCTGAAAGGACAATCATGCAAGATGCTAAAAAGTGAGAGAAATGAGGATGACCCAACCACCACGTCACCAACCCCGGCGCGAGACCACATGCAAGCGAACCATCGGCTCGCCGATCACAGCTGCTTGCCCTCCGTCTTCACGTGCTCCTCCCCGTCCGCCTCACCAACGACCAGCAAATCCAAAATCTTCTCTACCTTCTTGTTCCCACCAAGCCTAGCGACTTCGTCCCTCGCTTGCTTCATCAATCGCTTCAACACGTCCCGCGTGTATTCGAACGACTTGGTTTGTGTTTCCATATATTTGACGGCGTAGGCTTTGGGTTCTGGTGAAGATGGACGTTCGCGAAGGATGTCTGAGGGGATGTGAAAATGGTTAGGCGGTGGAGGAGGCGGGAGGAGGCGGGAGGAGGAGGGGGACGCACTGAGGATTTGACGATTCGTCGTGTCGGCGCGGATCGAGTGGACGATGGGGAACGAGAATTTGCCTTCGGAGATGTCTTCGCAGTAGCCTTTGTTGTCGGCGTACTATTGGATAAGAGGAGCGTCAGTATCAATGTTTCGCGAGAATGTCGAGTTAAAAGACGACGTACTTGAACGGATTGAAGGTTCTGACAAGGCGTTGTCGAGTCAGTCGGGTGCCTTTACGAGAGTGGACCAGAAAAAAAAGGCAACTCACAATGTAGTCATCACGGATCTGGTAGATGATACCGATCAGATTCGCCAGCGGGACGTAGTCACGTGCTGGCGATTCGGGCGACGAAGCCATCATGAGCTTGATGGCTATCCGAAAGAGTCCGCCGGTCTCTGATTGGAGCCGTTCGTTTGAGCTCACTTCTCATATGCGGTGAATGACACAGCACGCACTGTTGTTGACCATCTCGACGTATTCTGGCTCGGTCGGACAGATGAGATTCTCCCTCCAGAACAGCTCCATCCCTTGCCCGCGGTGCAGGTGCAACATCTCCGCTGTACACACATACAGTCAGCTTCTCTTTCCACTGCACAACATCAAAAAGAGAACATTACGCACCGATGACAGCCTCCTCGATCCTGACGCCGGTGTTCACGGGCCGCAGCCTCTGGAGCTCCTGCAACGCGAGAAAGTAGACGTAGTTGGCCGAGTTGATGGTTTGAGGTACTCCATAGATCTTGTGGGCGACTGTGTGTCACGAGAGTCAGCTTCGTGGTGGTCACGCGCGCAGGGGGTGGAAGGCTCGGAGTACGTACCAGGGAGGCCGCGCCGGAGATGCGAGTCGTCCTCGACGTCGTCCATCCTGCACACAGTCTCGTAGATTAACACATAATCTGACAAAAAGAATGAGAATAGGCCCATTGGGGGAACACACAGGAGACTGGCGGTGTGGAGCATCTGGACCATCTTCTTGACGACCTCGACCTCCTCGGCGGGCACGTTCATCCACAAGTTGAACGCCTCGATCAGCGCCGACCTGAGCTCCTTCCCTGGCACAGTCGTGAGATATGTGTACGGCTCGACCAGGATCTACGCCCGGGCGCGCGCGGTTGAGTGAGCTGCTGGCACACGAGGACGCGAAGCGGACGTACGGCTTCGGACGAAGCGGGCCACGGCGGCGACGCTGCGATCTTGGTGAGGATTTCATCGTAGAAAGTCCCGTCTGGCGGTGAGTAGACTGGCGCTTCTGTCGACATTTGTAGGTCGTAAGTGGTCGACCACCAAAGGGGCTGAACGCGGGCGCGCCACTCGTCGTCGCCGGTCCAAGTCCTCGGAGTCGGACGTGCCGTCCCGCGTCCTTTG
Source organism: Pseudohyphozyma bogoriensis (assembly GCA_024364755.1). Lineage (NCBI taxonomy): Eukaryota > Fungi > Basidiomycota > Microbotryomycetes > Chrysozymaceae > Pseudohyphozyma > Pseudohyphozyma bogoriensis. The sequence goes on from JALBUQ010000068.1 coordinate 107,250, forward strand.
CCTTCCGACGCGTCGCGGGCGGGTCGACAATTCTCGCACGATGTCGACGATGGACAGTACTTCGGAGGGGAGCACTAGCACGAGGGTCAGCCAGCGGGCTCCAGCTAGCTGTCAGTCGTTGCCTGAGCCTCAGCCGCCGGCGCGGCCTTCCAGGCTGTTCCCCCGAAGCTGACACGGATGTTTCGCAGGCCACCATTGCTACAAGCGGAAGATCAAATGTAGCAAGGATCCTCTCCCGTGCGACCAATGTATCGCCAGGGGTATCGCCGATAGGTGCGCGTCCTTTCTGAAGGCTAGCAAGGAGCGCGGGGGGAAGCTGATCAACAAAAACAACCGGCAGGTGTCATCGCGAGTGCGTTCGTTTGCTGGGTGGGCCATGAATGAGAAAGGCTGATGCTCAAAGCAGACAGGTAAAGGTCGTGACGAGTCGCCAACCGAAACCGCCACCGCCAGAAGCTGGACAACGCGTCCTCACAATGGACGACCTACGAAAGCTCAACACCGGCCTGCAGAAGCGGCTCGCCGTCAGCGAGCGAGAATTGGCCGACAAAGAGGCCCTCATACAAGCTCAGCAACGCGTCATGGCTCAGCACGGACTGTCGGTTGCTTCGTCGAGCGCTCAGGACGGGCAGGAAGCGGTGAACGAGGCTGTTGGAGGGGAGGACGACCTCCTCAGCTCCGAGTATGCCGTATTGGGTCTCCCTGGGAAATCTGGAGTGTGTCATTACAGCTTCTCTCAAGTCCCCCTTCAAAGCTGATGGTTGCGGCAGGACGTCGTCAAGGACTCGACGCAGGAATGGCGACCCCAACCTGGGAGCAACGACCTCGACTTTGTGGGACTCAGCCCTCTCTCAGAACAAAGTGACTACATCATCAAGTTCTCGCTATACGTCTTGAGCTGGATTCATTGCACCGTCCACGTCCCTACCTTCATGGGGGCTCACGAAGCTTGGCTGGCATCGAGAAACCTCGATGGCGTTCATCCGCCACGACCGGAGTGGTTTGCTTTGTGTGAGTTCGTTGATAGCTGACTTTAGGACATATCACTGATCGCCTCTTCTTTTAGACTTTTCACTCCTTGCGGTATGGCTTTCGACCTTAATTTTTCTGGAGAACCCCGAGCTGACGTGGCTCGAACAACGCACAGACTGGAGCCTTCTTCGCGGATCAAGCGGAACTCGAGAAGCTTGGTTTCCAACCAGGTAATATCATCCACGTCTCAACAAGGAATGAAGCTTACCTTTTCATCAAACAGACACCGTTGCGACTCTGCCTCGCATTTGGTTCGATGCCGCGATGGAGGCGATCCAGCGGAGCGATATCCTCGCTCATCCGACTTTAGAAGCTCTACAAGCAATGTGTATACTTCCCATGGTTCGTCCCTACTTTGATCAGATTATCAGCAACGCTTCGCTCACAGCTGTGCCTCACAGCTCGCCAACACGTTTGGAGCGACGGCTCACATGGGCTCCCTCATGCATCTCGGTCTTCGGATAGCCATGGGGTTCAACTTCCATGTGCTTGGGCCTGAACCTGAGGACGTGTGGAGCCAAGATCCGATAGGGCGGGAGCTTGGCCGACGGATATGGATCTGCTTGACTACTGCAGAGAGGTGCGTTCGTCTCGCGCGCCCTGGTCTTCACAGATGGCTGATGTTGTGGTGCCAGGCTTGGTCCTTCTTCACGGCAGCGGTTTGCTTTGCTGTACCCGCCGGCGAAGACGCTGGAACCTCTCAACTTGAACGACGTGGACATCGTACCGGGACAGCCGCGAGCGCCTCGCCCGATGTCAGAATTCACCGACGTGTCATAGTGAGCTATCCCGTTTCTTCTATCCAGTGTGACTCTGCTCACTCCATCCCACACGTTCAGTCTCATCGCAATAGGCCGCGTAACAGCTCAAGCCCGTCGTCGGATGCTCGAGAAATCCGCCGCACGCACGACCGAAGAACTCTGCCTCTGCACCGAACAAGCCGACGCCCGCCTCGCCGCCGTCGCCGACTTTTGTCCGGCACTCAAGTTCTCCGAGAACGATTTCTATTCAGAGACTTTGGCGGCGACGTTCGACCCTACGACGAGTCCTCCGACGTTTGATTACAAGCCTTGGGCGAGGTGGCAGCTGGCTGTGATTGTTGCGGCGGAGAGGTTACATACTCATCGGTGGTGTGTTGGGAAGCGGACGGACGAGTTGCTGATACCGAGGAGGAAGGTGAGGTCTTCGGGTTCCTTGTTCAGAGATGGAGAGCTGAGGCTGAGGCTTCCGCAGGCCGGGGTCGAGGCCGCTCGCACGCTCCTGCGTCTCCTTCGGATGAACACGCCCGGGTTGTTCAAGAAGACGTGGTGCGAATTGACTTCCTGTCCCAACCCTTTTCTTCAGTGACCAATCAACTTCTCTCCAGGATGAACGGCACGACCTGCTTCCTCGCTGGTGCCGCCCTAGCCCTCGAGTTCCTCCATGGCGGCGGCGACGTCGCGCCTCCGTCGACACTCCGCCTCGAAGTCCTCGACGCGATCGAGATCCTCTCAACCATCCCTCCAAGCCCATGGAACACTGTCGTTCCTATTGCCAAATCCATCCTCACTCTCATGGTCTCAAAACCTATCGACGACCCCAGCACCTCCCTCCCAACTTCCCTCCCTCCCACTTCATCATCGACGTTCACCCTCCCCCCGATAACGTCCGACATCGTCGTACCGGAATCTTTTCTCACGGCGGCTGAATCAGCAGACACGTTCTGGCCTCAAGTCGATCTGTCGGAGTTTGGGTGGTTGGGGTGGGAGGATTCGGGGGTGAGCGGCGGTACGAGGTCGGATGGGATTGAGGTGGGAGGCGGGGGTGCGTTTTGGGAGGGTATGGGGAGTTGGGAGTGATTGATATCGCTAAGTGTTATGTTGTTGCATTCGCGTTCAAGAGCTGGAGTACGAGAAAGGGAAGGGAAGGAGGGGGATCGTTGCGTCGCACGCAACCACGTCAGCGCTCTGAGGGTTGAACTCCTGACTTCCCGGCTACTTGATTTTCCCCAAACCCAGGAAACTCTCTCTTTGAACTCTAAACTTGAGCCGAATCTGTGAATGCTCACGAGTATTACTACCAAGTCCACGGAAATGTCGCGAATCCGCTGGAAGCCCGCCCCCGCCGCGCCTCCTCTTGTTGTTCTGTTGACCACCCGCGCCAGCAATCCTCACGACGCCCACGCACCTCCGATGGGGCTAGCATCGAGCCTCCGGCGGGTGCTACACCTCCCTTCCCGCCTCCTAGCGCTCGTGCTCATCGCCGCTCTGTTGCTCCTCATCCCGACTTACTCGGTCCTCCACTCTTCGCTCGACACCTCCAAGGAGCACAACGCGCTGTGGGCGTCAGGATCTGTGGGGCATTCGGAGGCGTACGAGCCGAGGAATAGGGTCGAGGCGGTTGCTGTTGGGGTTGCCGCTGCTGGTGGGGGTGCGGGTGCAGCGAAGGGGAAAGAGTTCCCGAGGGGGAAGGGCATACCGAAGAACTGGGGTGGTCCTGATGATCCTGAGATTGAGATGCATAGGAAAGTAGCGGAGCTGATCTTGGAGGTGAGTTGGGGTTCTATCCTTTGGCGGGTGATGGGAGGTGAATGCTGATCCATCTCGGTACGCGCGGGCAGGGAGCGACGATCATGCCAAAGCTGGGCAACGAGACGATCAAGTGCGTCTTTGTAGTTTGTTGGGACCGGCCTGGCAGCGGGTGCTGATGACTCTGAGCTCATAGGGCAGAGCTGGGGAGAGCGAGCTGGCGGTTGTTGCACACGATGGCGGCGAGGTTCCCGTTGAAGCCGACGACGTCGGAGCAGGAGGCGTTCAAGTCGTTCTTGTACCTCTTTGCGAGGCTGTACCCTTGTGCGTGACGTCCCTCGCTCTCTCGTGTTTGCTGGTTGAAGGTAGGAGAAGCTGACAGAGAAGGTCGTGAGTGTAGGTGGTGAATGTGCGGAGGAGTTCCAGGCGTTGCTGAAGAAGCATCCGCCGCAAGTGAGTAGTCGCGGAGCGGCGAGTCTCCATCTCTGCCACCTCCACAACTTGGTGAGTCTCTTTGCTGATTTGGAGCTCGAAAGCTGTGGCAATGCTTCCATTCGAGTCTCATACTTTGAGTTGGGGCATTGCGTCTCTCGCTTGAGGTTCTACCAGACCACGTACTCGAGAGCAGCAGCTGACTGGGGGCTCTCACGTGAACAGGTGAATGAGCGGTTAGGCAAGGACGAGTTTGATTGCTCGAGCGGATTGGAGGGGATTTATGACTGTGGATGTGCAGATGAGGATCCTGTGAGCTTTGTCCGGGGTTTTCTTGATGCATCGAGGGCTAATCAGACGCCGGGAAGGAATAGGCTCACGAGACTGTCGACGACGAGGATGGCAAAGTGGATCCGCTGACGGGCAACAAGCTGATTGGTGGATGATATATACGGCACAAGTGTAGACTTTGTTATGTAGCAGAAAAGTGTTCACAGAACAAAGAGAGGTGGCGCCACTGCGAGAGGGCCCGTTGCAAAGTGGAGCTTCGGCTCTCGCGTGCGTGCGCTCCTTTCGTTTCGACCACTCACCTCGCCTTCCGACCTTTGGTGGCCACGAGAAGGAGAACACATTTCTTCCACCAATTTTGATCTACCCATACCTCCTCGCCACCGCTCCCCGGCCGGACCTCGTTCGCCTTCGCCTGTTCGCTCCCGGGGCACCTGGAGCTTCTTATCGTCGCTGCTCTCGCACCATCCCGCCCGCGCGACCATGACCACCACGCTCCACCTCTCGCTGCCCGAGTCGAGGCACACGCCGTTCAAGTCGTATTCTTCGCCCCACCCGGTCAACCTCGGTCGAGGCTCCCGCTCGGACTCGTCGTGCCAGGCGCTCGAGAGTGGCCTGTTCCGAGCTGAGGGCACCAAAGTCATGAGCCAGAGGCACGCGCGCATCGTCTGGTCCGACGACGGCACCGTCCCCTGCCTCGTCGACGAGGAATCTACGAACGGGACCTCGATCGAGCGCGACGGCGACGACAAGAAGCTCCTCAGCGGTGCCGAGTACGCTGTGAGTGTCGCGCCCCCAACCGCCCTTTGGTCCCGTGCTCGCCCGGGCACTCGTCGCCCGTCGTGCAAGCTGACTTGAATGCATTCTGAATAGTTGAAGAATGGCGACATGATCACGTTTGGCAAGAGCATGGCTGGTGGAACTTCTGGAGACGGTACGTCCCCCCCTTCTCGCCGTCGTCGGCTGCTCCACTCTTCCTCGAGTCAGCGCCCCTCGGTCCCCGCCTCTAACCTCCAACTTTCTCGTTCCATTATCATCCCTTGCCGCCCATTTTCTCTCACTATCCAGAAGTCGTTCGTCCCCTGCAGCTCTACGTTACGATCCTCTCGTCCGACGAACCGTTCCCGTCCATCTCGACGCCACTCCCACCCCGCGCTGCCGCCGCTGTCTCACCCCCGCACTCTTCGAGCATCGCATCGTCCCAGCTCCACGACCAGCCGCCCTCGCGCCAGCCCATGTCGTACCCGCTCACGAGGAACGGTACCACCGTCGTCACCAGCGAAGTCATCGATCTCGTCGATTCGGACAGCGACGAAGATGGGGAAGAGGGCGCGTCGGTCAGGGACAGGAGCGTCGCGTTCGGGAGGATGAGTGCCAGCGGAAGGACGTACGGCCTCGACGAGGAGGATTGCTTGATCTCGGATCGCGAGGTCGACATGGACTCGACTCGGTCCGAAGTCGGATCGAGCGTCGAGTTCGTCGAGCAGGAGGAGAGGAACGTCCGCAAGCTGCCGAGTCGCGAGGAAGAGCGAGAGCGCATCCAGACGCGCGAAGAAGAGCTGTTCTTGGAGGAGGAGGAGAGGTTGAAGAACTTGCTAGGCGATGTTCCGGGAGGAAGAGTTTGGGAGGACTTGTGCGAATTCTCCGACCAGGAGCGCCACGATGTCGGATGGAGGGGCGGTGCGTACCCGGCCGACGAGGATAGCGTTGTCGCCTTCAGGGAGCAAGTCTGGGAGAAGAGAACGTACTTTGGGAGCGATCAAGCCGAGCCAAGCGAGGAGAAGGAGGAGGAGGAGGAGTATGCAAGGGCTTGGGACGGAGCCAGCGTCGACGGAGGACACGACGACCACGAGAGCCGACGCTCGGCTTCGCCACAGCTCGGCTTTGAAGGCGACGAGCAGGTCGACGAGGACGAAGTCGAGGACGAGGACGAGGTCTCGCAGGCTGAGCTCGACATGAGGGCCAAGCAAGTCTCGCCGGAGGAGATGGACCACTTCCTCGCCGAGATCGGCGTCCAGGACCCTCCTCAGACGCCCGTTCGCGAACTCTCGCCGGCTCTCGCGACTGTCGGCGCGTCAACTTCGTCAATGGACGTCGAGTTCTCCGAAAGTGGAGGTGTCGCTCACGTTGAGTCCAGCTCGAGCACCACTTCGCGAGGCCGACTTCCTTCCCCGATTTCGCCTCACCAGTTGAAGAAGCCGCTCGTTGATACGAGGTCCGACGATGAAGAAGACGACGAGGAGGACCTCTACCGCCTCCCGGAGAAGGACGAGGCCAAAGTCTTGCCCAAGGTCATCTTCAAGCCCATCGCCGTCGTCTCGGATGACGAGGACTCGCACTCTCATCTCCCGTCGCCCGCTTCATCGGCCGAAGAGGTGGACGAGCCGTGCGCTCTCAAGGGTTCAAGGGAGGACGCCGAGGATGAAGCCCTTGCGATGAGAGCTTGGCGCCAGAGGTCCGAATCGTTGTCGCTCTCTGCGGAAATCGACTCGGAGGACCGCGTTGCTTCTGACGTGGACGACGGACTTGAGATTGATGAGGACGACTTTGATGCGCCCGAGTCGGAGGAGGTCGACGACGATGATTTCGAGGCCGACGCCGGTAACGCAGTCATGAAGAGGAAGAGCTATTACCCCGGCGGCCCATGTAAACGCGTGAAGAGTGATGAGGAGGAGAGGGAGCAAGACATGGAGGTGAACGAGTGGGACCGTCAGGCGCTTGCGGAGATTGAGGCGATGGAGATGGAAGTCGATCAGAGGCTGGAGAGCGAGATGGATTGCGAGGTGCTCGACGATCACATTCCCGTCGAGGTTGAGGAGGCGGTCACCGCCCTTCTCGCTGCCGTGCAGGAGCCATCGGAGGAGGCGGAGGAGGAGCCTGAGGAAGTTGTTGAGAGGTACACGGGTGAGAGTAAGTCCCTGCTTCACCAGTGTCTCGAAGCAGGAAGTCAGAGCTGACCACGTCACCCTTTAGTCTGCGTCGAGTCTGCTGGTCCCGCTTTCCAGACCCCTTCGTCCCCGCCCACGTCGAGCAACAACTCCTTCGTACTCCACGACGATGCCGAAGTCCGGCTCCCGTCTCCAACTGTCACGCTCCAGACCCTCCGTGACGCCACAAGCCCCTCGCCAGCTCGAAGCGTCAAACGTCCTTTCGAGCTCGTCGAGATCGACCCCGAGGACTCGCCACTCGCATTCAAGATTGAGGAGTCATCTGTTGCCATCACTGTCAAGGAGCAGTCTCCTTCCCCTGCCCTCGTGATTGAGGAGCGTGCGATCGCGCCTCTTCCCAAGCGCGCCAGGTTTGCCGCGTTCAAGCCCGTCGCGATCGGCGTCGCTGCTGGTCTTGTGACTTTCGGAGCTGCTCTCACTGGGTTGGTCGCGCTTGAGTCGGCGATCCTCGATTTTTCGACTAGCTCTTTGTAAACGTTCAGTAAGCTCTCTTTCCCTCACCTCGTTTCGTCGCCACGTATTGACCTCCACTCTCCAGTCCAGGCCGCACCTGTTTTTGTTTTCATTCCACATTATATAGCTTCTCTCCCCTCTCGTTCTTTTGTTTTTGATTTCCATTTACTGCTCGCTCTCCCATTTTGCTACCACGTCTCTTGTGACCGCCACTTCATCCCTTCCCACTTGTTACCGCGCTTCCGCGTCTATTTTCACACTGTGCTGCACTGCTTCTGAAATGGTTACTTTTGCTACATCTTTAACTGATGAAGGTTGCGAAGAGAAGAAAAGAGGGGGACACGTAGCTTGCTTTCGACTTGCCGCGGACGGCGCGCTTCCGTGCCCTCCCGCGTCTTCTCGCGCATTCTGTACTCACCTCTCAACTGCTCTTGCCTCGCCTCGTCCTCCTCCAACTTCTCACATTATGTCGATGACTCGCTATAAGATCCTGTCAGAGGATCTATTCGTCTCCTTCTCCTTTTTCCTCAGCATCCTCACCTCCAACGATCTAAATCGAACCACATCATCAGCCATCCCGCTCACCATCAGACCACAAGATGAGCTTCGCCAGCATCGCCCGCCGACAGGTCCTTCGCTTGGGACAGCGTGTCGCTCGACCCAACCAGGTCCGGAATGTGGCCACGACGACTCAGCACGCTTGGTTCCTGCCGTCCACCCCTATAGAGGTGAGGTTTTTTTTTTGTAGTCCTTCACCTCGTGCCAGCTGATCTGACTGATCGTGTTCTTCCAGAGCTTTAAATCGATCCCTACCGAGGCCTACCCTCTCATATTCTTTGTGCGTATCATTTTTGTCTTGATCTGAAGAGCCTCTCTGACCACCTCGTCTCCTCAGTGCATTGCCAGTGAGTACCACGTGTCAGCTGCTCTCACTTCCCGTTCCTGACCGATCCGTCATGATTCAGTGCCGTCCTACGGGCTCTACATGGGTTCCAAAGTGTTCCTCTCGGGAAAGAGGATTGGAGAGGTAAGCTAGCTCCCCATTCCACACTCAAACACCACGATTGACCCCCGTTTGCTGTGGCCGCTCAGTTTCGATTGCTCCCAGAACGATACCAAGATGCGCCAGCCAAGAACGTCTGGGATGATTGACCCGAAGTTGGAGGAGGTTTGGGAGTTTGTTGGGTGTATATAGGGCTACGTTGGACTGCTTGTATATGTTGAATGAGGCAAGTGGTTTTGCCACGTCATCGCTTGACTTCGCCGTTCTTTCGCCTTCAAGGCCTTAATCCAGCGGGATTGAAGCAACAAGATGAATTCAGCATTGTATTTATCTCATCATGAAGCCCCGCCATAGCGGCTATTGTTTGTTCTCGCTAGTTCCGAGAGATGTCTCGTAACTTCTCGCTACTTCTCCCTGGCCTCGCCGTCATCGGAGCACAGCGAAAGCAAAACCGAGCCTCTGCTGCTTTCCCCCTTCCTCCTTCCTTCCTTCCAGTACACAGAAGCCCACCAATCCCTACATACCATATCCAACTCCCCTTCGTCCATTTTCCTCCCCCCATGAACGCCTTCGTCCCCATCCTCCGTCGCCAGGCCCGCGCCTTCACCCAGAGCGCGGTGCGACCACAAGCGGCCGTCGCACCTTCGGTCGGTGGCAATGTTTGGAGACAGGTGCGTTGTAAATTGAGCTTATTGTGTCTCCGAGAGCAGAGCTGACAAGCTGTCTGCTCAGCGTCTCGCCAGCGTTCCGGTCGAGGCGTACCCACTTGTCTTCCTTGTCAGCTTCTGCAATCCATGACCGAACTCATTATTCATACTGATGATTGAGTTTTCCATGACTCTTCAGTGCGTGGCTATGCCCGCTTACTCCGTCTACTGCATGGGACGAGCAATCATTGACGGCGCCGAGCAGAAATACGTGAGCAGCCTGTCCTCCGGCGTCCGCCGTAAAAGATCAAAAGCTTACCGAAGTCATTTAATCTTAGCTACGACTCATCCCAAAGCGCTTTGCTGCTGTGGAGCAGGTCGAGAAGAACGTGTGGGATCAGTAAGAGCCGGTCGGAAACACGTGTACGCGCCGAGCCGTAAACAACCCTCATTTCAGGACGAGAGGGGGCTAGTCCGAGAAGCAATAAACCCTGTTTTTACTTTTCACTTGTCTGAGGGTCTTCACAGTGGCTCAAAAGCAGTGGGGATATCACAAGGTTGAAGGATCGTCGCGGCCGGTCCTCACCTGCCAACCCTCGCGCGAGCGATTTCCCCGAGCTGCGTTGGGTACAGTCTAAGCAAAAGGCAGAGCTAGAGTGTCGTTTTGAATTAATCGGCTTCGTTTCAGCTTGGTGGCAGGATCGTGAGAGCTCCCTCCTCGTTGCCAACGTGGCTTGTCCGTCTGCGCGTGCTCTCGGACCACACCGTGAGGTCAGATCTGCTTCCGCATGTCCGCCTTCGCCCCTCTGAGCGTCAGGTGGGTTCGAGCACTGGAGTTAGATTGGACACAAGCCATTTGCCGTCCTCCGCCGCATGGTGATACACGAGACGGACGCCGCAGGGCGTACAGGGGCCGACATGGCGCGAGACGTGCGCGCCACGTGAGTGTTGGAAGTGTCACAGGTGTGGAGGAGGTCTTATCGGGTTCCACTTGCTCTCTTAGAAAGTCTGGGACAACCTCTCTTCTCTCCTGCTTCAGTTTCTACAACATCACTCAACGTCTGCTTGCCACTCGCATTCATATCCCTCCTTCCACCTTTCGCTCGCCTGGCTTGACCGCTCGCCCTCGCTTTTCAGTTCATCTTTCCACCTTTTCCACCATCTCATATCGCTATGATCCCCTCCACTGCCGTCTTTCTCTTCGTTCTGGGCGCTGTCTCTCCCTCCTTTGCGGCCAGCTCAACCACTGGCTCACGCAAGTTCACCGTCACCAACAACTGCAACCAGACCATCTGTAAGTCGCGCTGCCTTCCCACAGCTAATCAGTTGTGACCACGGTTCCGCTGCTACAGGGCCGGCATTGTTCACCACTCCCGGAGCGGCTTCTCCTGGGTCCAACGTCAGTACTGGATGGGAGGCCAAGCCAGGCTCTTCTAAGACCTTCAGCGTGGGTAAGTCGTCAATTTCACGAACGAACCAACACTTCCGCACAATGGCGACCACGTTTTGATGAGCGTGTTTTCTGACAATGCTTGACCTCTTGGTAGCCGACGGATGGGGTGGAAGGATCTGGGGACGCACTGGTAAGCTTTAGTTTTTTCGCCACGTGCAGCGCCCACGGATCTGCTGGGGCGCCAGGGTTGCATCCGAGAAGCAGGAAAGCTAAGCTGTTTTCATTCTCTTTGATGAGATTGTGTCTTCAACTCAACCCTTCCGAGCACTTGCTCCACCGGCGGCTGCAACGGTGGACTCGAGTGCGACGTCTCGGGAGGTGCCGGCGTTCCTCCTGCCACCCTCGCAGAGTGGACCTTGAGTGCTTCTGGCACAGAGTGGGTCGATCTTTGTTAATCTTGCTGGACAGTTGATACTAATCACGCTTGGCGCAGCTGGTACGACGTGTCGCAGGTGGACGGCTTCAACTTGCCGATGAAGCTCACCAGTATGTCACGCTGCTTCGGGGCGTAGATGAATGATTCCAAACCCAACTTCTCCCATGTATCAGACACTGGGAACGGTACCACCGCAAGCTGCCCCACCGATGAGAACCCAGGCTGTCCCGACAGTCGCATGGAAGGTGAGACGCAGGCTCAACCAGGCTCTGAGGAAAGAGGCTGATTTCGGCGTATACAAAATAGTCCTTAACTCCAACGGAGACGTTGTCGGATGCAAGAGCTCTTGCTACGCCAACCTTGACGGCACGCCTACCGACTCGGCCAACTGCTGCACCGGAAGCCACGATACTGCCGCCACGTGTCCTAAGAGTGGGGTGGAGTACTACTCGTACTTCAAGGACCACTGCAAGTATGCGTATGCCTACGCTTATGGTATGTTCTACCGTTGAGACGAGTTTCTGGCAGGGGCGATGCTGATCGCCATTCACAGACGAGTCGAGCCAGTCGGCGTTGTTCACCACGCCTTCGTCGGACTCTACCGATTACACCCTCACGTTCTGTCCCTAAGCCAATTTCCAGTGACCCCTTGGGAGCAATTATTAAAAGTAAAAACTAGAGCCTGGTGCTTTGGAATCATAGACCCTTCCTGTACACCGTGAGCGACCGAGAGTCTCTCGCTGCCAACCTCTCGCAGTGCTGCCGCACAGAGTCACCAAAATGTATCTTGAAAGGCTGTTTTCGAATTTGCTTTGATGCTGGCGCTATTCTGTGCGAGGAAGCGGGCCCCGTCATGCGTGGACGAGGCGGTGCAACCCCTTGTGCGCCGCGCAGACCCCGATGGATCTGGGCGAGATGTCCCGGGACGTCGGTGCAGGCCGCCGGTCGCCTTCGTTCCATCACCTTCCACCCTTCCACTTCTCTCTACATCTTCTTTTACAGAAAGTGCACCACATTTTTCTTACCGTCGAATCCGCGTGCTCTTTCGCCGTCCAGCTCACCGAGATGGTCTCGTCAACGGCAAGGCTGCAGAAACTCGCGCACCGTCCCGTGTCTAACGTACGTTCTCTCTGTCATCCAGGATTTCAAGTTTCGTAAAGACAAAGGAAGACTTAAGAACGATGCTGCTCTTCAGGCGAGGCGAGACGAGCGACTTCGCGAGGGGAAGAGGTTCGAGGAGGAGCAGGACGCGCGCGTCCACCCGGATGCCGTCGATGCCTCGCTCGGTGCGAAAGCACTCGCAAGCGATCTTAAAGAGGAAAAGAAAAAGGTGTGCATCGGATGTCTTTGCTGCTATATCCCGCCTTGTCGTCGTCGCCTCTGCGTGCGTGTGGATGCGAGCACTGACACCTACCACTTTGTTCGTTCAGGTCGCACGTTTGGAAGCCGAGATAGAAGCGATGCAGCTCGACGAACGACAACTCACGACCGAGCTCGAGCACCTCAAAAGCGCGTCGGCCAAGACGGCGTCCCAGTACGGCCAGCTCGACCTCGCCCAGGCGCGCGTCCTCCTCCTCGAGCTCAACCAAAAAGTCGCCGACCAGATCAAGCAGCTCAAGGTGGCTCAGGAGAAAGTGATACACCTCGAGTCCAAGTTGCAGGCGATGCAGGAGGAGAACGAGGTCCTGCGTGCGAGGCTCGCGAGTGGTGGCGGCCCGATGCCTGATACGGAGAAGGAGAGACAGCAGAAGAAGCAAGAGCATGATGTGCGTCGTTTCGACTGGGTTCGTAGGTGTAACTAGCACTAACATTACTCCATACAGTCTCGTCAACTCAACCATCTTTCCCAAAACGTCGTACCGAAACTCGAGGGGAAAATAATCAAGCTTGAGGCGGTTCGTTGTTGCTTCTCGACATCGTTCTGCTGAGCCAGCTGACGTTCGTTCATTGACAGGAACGCGACAACCTAGAAGGAACTGCTAGAAGCGGAGCTCTAAAGCTGGTGCGCTATTGCCTTTTCGTCTTCCGTTCGCGCCCACCGCCAACTCACGGCGTGTCTCCCCCTCAGACTCAATTAGAGAAAGCGAAAGAGAAGCTCGAGGGCGAGCAGTCCGCTCTAAACCAGAAGGTCGCCAAGCTCGAGGTCGAACTCGAAAAGTCGAAGAAGGAAGCGAAAAGCTCGGCCAAGGTCCTCGAGCTGGAGAGCGAACTCGACGCGTACGTTGTTCCTCTTTTATCGCCACGTGTGGATGAGTCGCCCCGTGTGAAAGATGAGTCGACACTTACACAGGGTTTTCAACTTTCCAGGGCGTACGAGCAAGTCCGTCAACTAAAAGGACAGGTCTCTAAGCTCGAGAGTGCCCAAAAGACGGCGGCTGCTCTACCAGCGGCGGCTTGGGAGCGCGAGAAGAAGCAGTGATTTCCACTTTTCGTTGGGGCATGACGAGTCGTAGAGCCGATCTTGTTAATTCGATCGACTTGGTGTTCATAGACTTAGGGAAGAAACGAAGAACCTTCAGGCCGATCTCGACGCTGCCCGCTCCAAGCTTTCCGAGAAGGACAAGCAAACGACGGCGAACCTGTACAGCACGAAGACGAAGGCTGCTACGAATGCCAACGGAGCTGGAGCTTGTGATAGTGCTGCTACCAAAAAGTTGGTCTTTTGATCTTGGTCTCCTCTAATGGTTATCGCTAACAGCTCTTCCACCCCCTGGTCCCGTGCGAAACAGGACGCAAACCGAGCTCGCGAACCTCAAGGCCGCCAACGCCAAGCTCACCGAAGCCGCCAAAACGACGGACGTCGAGCTCGTTCGTTACAAGACCATGACTGACAAGCTCGGCCTATTGACGCACGAGGTCAACAGCATCGTGCAGAAGGGGTGCGGCGTGCCCGCCAACTCGTCCGTCTTGACCGCGTGGGCTAGGGAGAAGGATAACGTCGCGTACTGGGAGGGCGAGCAAAAGAGTTTGGAAAAGAAGGTTAAGATGTTGGAGAGTCAGAGCGGTGGAAGCGCGAAGAAGGGAGGAGGGGAGAGTAAGGAACTCGTGGTGATGAAGGCCAAGTTGGGGGCGGTGGAGGCGAAGCTCCTGGCGGCGGAGAAGGCGCTCAAGACGAGCAAAGCGGCACCCAGTAGGTCGGCGGAGGATGTCATCAGGATCAGAAAGCTGGAGGACGAGGTCGAGGAGTTGAAGGATGGGAAGAAAGAGGCGGAGAAGAAGAAGGTCGAGAGTGAGAAGCAGGCGAGTGGGAGGGTTAGGGAGTTGGAGAAGGAATTGGAAAGAAGGGG
>JALBUQ010000069.1:0-121158 GCA_024364755.1 Pseudohyphozyma bogoriensis
AGTACGGAAGGCGGGTAGTGTTGACCGGTAAGACGAAGACAGATGGAAAGGACCGTTGACGATAGTTTTGGTGGTGGTGGGAATAATGACCATTCACTTCGGAGGCAGGAGCGAGAACCGGTGGTCTTTTTGTGGCGCGACGACGAGCGAACTCTGGCGAAGCGCGGTGGCGAATCGAGCTGGGAGATCGAGACGGCGCGGCGGCAAGGCGGGGGGAGGGAGGACGGCGGCGGGCTCGGCTTTTCGCGTGCTAGTGGTGGTCGTGCAGGCGAGTCCTCAGTCGAGTGAGCCTGGGAGCGACGGCGAGGGAGGAGGCGCGAGGTGAGGGGTGGGGCGGGTGGTGGCAAACTGAGGGGGCCACGTCCACGAGGAGTACGCAAGGCAAGGAAGGGAAGGAGCAGAGCCACGAGTCAGCTCCTGGTCACTTCTTTCACTAACTTGTGGCCAGTGAATCAAGGGGGGCAGAGGGAGGAGCGCTCACCGGGATCGCGCAATGGCGAGGCCGAGCGAGTCAAGCTGTGGGCCTGTGGCAAGAGTCAGGCAGGCGCCGGCTGGCCTCCAAACGAGCACGCGGCTCGAACGAGTGGCGCGTGCGGCGGCGGCGAGGACGACGTGGACCGAGGTAGTGTAAGATTCTAATATGTGTAGAAATAAATGGGTCGACAGGTGGGTGGTGTGAGCGGGTGTCTGCTGTTCTCCCGGGCTCGATGGAGGGCAAAGGCTCAGAGCACGCGGTGTCCCCCAGCAGCCTGCTGCGATCCCGGTGGCCCCCCTATCCATCTCTTCGACCCATAATTTTCCTTCGGCTTGCCTCCCAGACCACACTGTTGTCTCGGCATTGCCCGCTCGATTCTTGACTCGAAATTCAAACTTTTGACTGTGTTCCCGGCCGTATATTCTTTTGATTCGAACACTTGCTTCGATATGAAGAGATATGGGGGATGAAAAATCCCTTCTTCGTGCCCCGCCTTGCAGCAAACGCGGGCGGTGCAAAGTCCGCTCCGGCGACGTCCCCGCCAACGCACCTGCTCCGTCATTGGCTGGCTGGCTGGCCAAATTGCACCGACTCCCAACAGACTCGGAATGCCGACCCCCCTTGTGCTCCACAAAGTAGTGCATTATTTACATCGTTCCACACCCGAGGATTACAACAACGCCGCCGCGCCAGCCTTGACCTCCTCCTTCCACGTCTTGATCCACTCCTCTCCCTCCGCCCCCTTCGGCACGCCGACCATCTCCAGCGCCCACCCCTCTTTCAGCTCCCACCCGTCCCCGTCCTTGCTCGCCGCACTCAGCACTTTGCCCAGCTCGAGCTTCGCCCCGACCTTGAGCACCTTGCCCTTGCTCGTCGCAATGTACAGCTGCAACTTGGCCGGATCGTGCTCCATCGCCTCCAGCGCGTCCCCAAACGTCGCCAGCGTGTGGAACTCGAGACACAGGTCTCGTGTCGGTGGCTTCGCGAGGGGGAGCAGGAGGAACACGGGGAAGATGAGCGGCGTCGTTATCGGTGGCGCCTCCCATTTGACGAACGGTGTTGGCGGGGAGGGTGTCAATGGGAGCGTCGAGAGGGACGTTTGAGGGACCATGTCGGGATCGAAATGAGGTGGCTTGACGTCGGAAGGACAAGTAGCAAAAAGGTCGCCCTTGGCCGCCAACTTCGGAAGGATGACACCGCGGAGCTGTGCGGAAAAAAAAAAAAAAAAAGTAAACACCACGTCAGCGCGTTTGGGATCGAGACGTAAACACCCAGCGAAACGCACCTGAAGAGCCTCCCTCATCGCCTTCTCACTCTCCCTGATCCTCCTCTTCTTCTCCAAGCCCTCCTGCTCCTTCTTCTCGTTCCTCGCCACCTTCTTCTCGACCTCGTCCCGCACTTTCGCGCCCACGTCCTTGTCCTCCTCACCGAGCTCGACCTCGAGCATCCTCAGCCGCTGCAGCGTGTCCAACGCTTCCGGTAGTTTCTCCAGTCCCGACAGAGCCCTCGCAGACCTCAACAGCGCCTTCATCGTCGTCTTTTGTGACGCTGCACTCGGAGGATCGGGGTAGCTGTCTTGCGGCGCCGACAAAACCAACGAGCAATCTCGCAAAGTCGCTCCCAAGTTTCCTACCAGTCCCTCAAGCCATCAGCCTTACGCTCTCAAGTGAGCACCAACAAAGAACGAAACGTCCAAAACTCACCGAGCTCGAGGTTGGCGGCAGCGCGGTTGCACCTCAGGACCCTCAGCTCCTCCGTCGGCAGGTCCTTGCCGACCTCATCAATCGCCCGCGTGTAGAACCCAATCGCATCTCTAAACTTCCTCCTCTTAAACAAATCGTTCGCCTGCTCCTTGAACTCTGCCGCGACCTCTACTCTCCCCGACGACCATCAGCTCCAGGCTCATGCAAGTCGCGGCGCAAGGAACGAACGCACCGGAAGGCGTGCCATCGTACATGAGCGCCGCGAGAGCGTCGATCGTCGAAGTGTCTGTCGGAGGTGCTCCAGTGGGCTGGCCGCCCAGCTCTGCGGGCAGGCTCTTCATGAAGAGCGGGATGCTGTCCCATCCTTCGAAAGGGTTCTCGGCCGCTGCCCTGGAACGGACGCAAGCAGGTGAGCTTGGTGAAAATAGTGGGAAGGTGTGGAGAGCATACGGGCGCTCAGGCATGTCTGGCAACTCTTCCAGAACTGCCATCGTTCAGGTCGTGTGAGGTGGAGCAAGGCAGACCCAGGGCGCGCGCCCGCCGCTCCCAAGATTTTTTGGCCGGGCGACAGAGCGCCCCGACGTCAACACCAGGTGTCCGCGGACTTGGAAGGCCTCGACGAGATCATGTACGAGGCAAGAAAGAACTAGAGATGGGCTCGAGCAGATAGGCCAAGACAGGTTTGTTTACAGTATACCGTGTCAAGGTCACTGTGCCCGACTCCTCCTCTCGGAGTCTCGAGCCGTGAGGTGCGCTCCCCCCGATTGGGAAAATGTGAATCTGTTCCTAATGTATCAAATGTTTTTCAAAACGGTAATGCTAATGGCACTAGATTGAACAGCGGCACGACTGCTGCCCAAGTCAATACCTACCTACGGATGCACACGTAACATGAATACGTGGCTGTTGAAAACAACAGGTGAGAAGGGAAGCCGCTCATGTCACGCCGGATTAGACTCACAAAAAAGGCTTCCACTGCCTGTGAGAGTCGCATTTTCTGTTCGCAACCATGCTCTGCACGCTAGGGGAACGTAAACTGCATCAGCACCACTTCTGACCGCGCCACTGCGAAGCGAAGAACGCCCACTCACCTGTCGGAGACTCGCTCACCATCTCAACAGTGACACACAACAGCACACCCTCGTACCATTCACCACGTCATCGCCCTGCTACCGCCTCGTACCCACCTCCCGGGCCGCGTCGAACAGCTCGAGCTGAGCGCCCTCCGGTTTGTCACGCTTCATCTCCGCCATCCTCCCCGCTTCGACCAGCTGGTGCTCGTGCACTTCCAAGTACTTGCGCCAATCCGACAGGAAAACGTCGATCTCAGACGCGTCCGTCAACCATCGCGCGTTCCGGAAGTCCGTCTATGCGAGTGCAGCAAGGATTTTAGCGACCCTTGTTGGAGGGAATGCAGGTCAAGACAGCAGAGCTGACCTTGACACATGCGTCTCCTACTGTTCTGACTTGCTCTGGAAGGACTTTGCGGTGGATGCGAAGCAGTCGCCGGTAGAGCGACAGCGGAGAACGCAAGTCGGCGGAGGAGCTCGGAGACTGAGGTGTACCTGACAGTCGAGGCAGAGATTGATGGAATCGTCGTGATGAAGATACTCTCATCGGGTTACGAAAGGAAGTGTCGGAATATTGGGACGAGCTTGTCGATGAATATAGTTCAACGCAGAACGCGCTCGCGTCCCTTGCCTTCGAACCCAACTCTCGGCTCCGACCCTCGACCTTGCGGTTCGTCGTCCGGCACGCGCGAGGCAACTAGAGGATGGGACTCGTCAACTGGGCAGGAGTAGCAGGAGCCTTCACGCTCCTCCGCCGCCCGATCGCACCGTCGCTCGTCGTCCCAGGTCCCGTCGCCTTTGCTCCTCTCGAAGCAGGGTGCACCAGCTCATCTCTGTCGAAATGCAAACAGACATCACCCAGCTCAATTTCACGGCATTCCGGAAGGCTGGTATCACTGGAGTCGTGCTCGACAAGGACAACTGCCTCGTGCGTCTTTCCCTTCCAGCTCGCTCGAGCAGCAAGCACTCACTCACAGCTCAACAGACAAAACCGAGCAGCGATGCGCTCGAACCTCGACTGAAGCACTCGTGGAAAGACTTGGTGGAAGTGTTCGGAGCCGAGAACGTGTTGGTCGTCTCAAACTCGGCGGGCACGGGCAAGGACTCGCTGTTGTTGCAGGTGCGTACCTCGCTTCCTAGCTTCGCGTTTTCTTCCAGTCAAACGAAGCCATCAAGCTCACATTGTATTTCCATTCAGGCCGAATCAGTCTCGAGAAACCTCCGCGTGCCAGTCCTCGTGCATTCCGCACCGAAACCCTCTCCAAAAGCCGCACGTTCAGTCGTCGCCTACTTCTCCCCTCCACCAGCTCCTCCCCCGTCCTCCTTCCTCGTCCGAACAATACGGAGACTAGTCAGAGGAAAGCGGCGGAGAAAAGAAGAGCCTGGGATGGTCGTTTGGCCGAGATTCGGGGAAGCGGATAAGACGAGAACGAGGGCGATGTCGGGGGAGCCGATCAAGTTGTTGGTCATCGGGGACAGGTTGACGACGGACGTGGTCCTCGCTCATCGGATAGCTCAGCTCGACCTTCCGATCCACTCACCCACCTCAACATCCTCATCGACAACGACGGCAGCATCAAACATCGAGACGGTGTCGGTGCTCACGACGGCGCTGCACGAACGCGAGGGACTAGGAACGACGCTGATGAGGTCCATCGAGAGTGCCGTCACTCGTCGACGGTTACTAGCCAAAGCCGATGCGTTGGAGAAGAGTGGGGAGAAGGGAGAGCCACTGGGGTTCGACTGGTCGACGTGCCTCGTCCCCCCGCCGCCGGTCGACACGACTCCACGTCAACTCACCCTCCAAGAACACTTCCTCCCACGCAACCTCCTCAACTCGACACTCGTCATCCTCAAAGCGACGCCCGACTTCCTCAAGAAGGTCTCTCGAGTCCTCTTCCCGACGATCCACTCGTTCCTCAACCCTCCGGCCGAGCGACCGCCTCCTGCCGCGCTGTTGGTGCCTCCACCACAGCCGCCCAAGACTTGGGGCGAGTGGTCAAAAGACGTCGGAGTGTGGGCGGGGAGAAAGACGTTGGTCGGAGTGAAGATTGTGGGGAAGAGGTTGGAGCCGCTGAGAAAGCGGGGGGTGGTGATGGGCGAGGAGATGGTCAAGCGGTTGCGGTACGAGTTGCTCAAGATCAGGCTATTTGAAGGTAGAGAGCCTGGGAGGTAGTGTGAACGCAATTGACCAGCAAGGAGTCGACGTTCTGTTTATTTGAGAGAGCTTCGGGTCACAATTTAGCGGTGGACGACTCTGCTGACGTGGTGTGTCGTGAGTGGATATCTTCGAAAGAGCTGGCAACACCTTGTGTGAGTATGAGGAAGAAATCTTTGTAGTGCTAAACAAACTCTCAGCAACGAACAATGCAAGGAAACGGGCAAAAGTCCACGGGTTCGGGCTGTGGGCGGACGCGGACAAAGGTCGTCACTCGCCCCGAGAGGGAGTGTTGCCTCCGTCGACAGCAGCACCACCGGCCGTCGCGATGAGCGGGTCTCAGCAGCGAGCGTCGAGCTCGTCGAGCAGCTCACAAGTCGCATCGTCCTCGCCGCCGTCGTTCCTCCACTCGCTCTTCTCCCCGCCCCAGCCGTCGTCGCTCCTCGCCGACCTCGCGCCGCAACTCCTCCAGTCAAAGATCATCAACTCGCCCGCGTTCACCGCTCGCCCACCCGTGCCGGCCATCAACCCAACAGCAAGCCTCAGAGGCAAGCTCGGATGGCTCGCGAAGGGCAACGATGCGAACTCGCTCCTCATCCTCGAGCGCGTCGACGAGCTCCTCGCGATGGACGTCCCGCCCGCGCCGTTCGACCTCGCGTCCCACCTCTCCTCCCAGCCTAGCGCCAGCACCTCCGGCACGAGAAAGGGCATAACCATCCCAGCGCCCGACGAGCAGGTCCCGCTCATCCGAGGGTTTCAGGCTACCACGCCCGCCGCTCAGCTCAAGAAGGTCGAGCGGAGGCGCAAGCGGGCGGGGTTGGGCGAGCTCGCGTTGGGGTTGGATGGCAAGCTCGGCCTCAAGGAGAGGGTCGACAAGGCGAGGGGTTTGCTGGCCGACGTCGACGAGTTTGGCGAGCTCAACATCAACCGGAGGACGTCGGCGGGGAAACGCCGCAAGACGTCCAAGGGGGCCGATGGCAAGCGGGACGACGAGCCAGAGATGTCGGTCGACGAGTTGGTCAAAGAAGCGAAGGAGGTCGAGGAAGATATGGGTAACGTGGCCGTCAGACGAGTGGGTCGGCGTCCTCTGATCTGAGCATCAAAGAACGCGCGCTGATGGTTTAACTCCTTGCAGTCACTGCTGAATACCCAGATCAGTGAGGTGGAAGCCAAGATTGCAGCACTGGACTCGATAAGAGAAGGACTGCGACACGGACTACTTGGGCTGAGAGAAGAGGAGCTGGAGCTGGAGGATGAGCGTACGTTTGCCTTGCTCTGTACTGAATGCCTTGCGTGGTCCGCTGACGATTGTCCTTCTCATGCTACAGTGCAAGGGATCAACGAGCGGATCTCCATCCAGGAAGAGAAGAAGAAGGGTCGGGCAGTGTCGGCATCGTCGAGAAGACGGAAAGGGCCAGCGTTCCTGCCGAGCGAGCACGATGAGCTGCCACCAGGCCTGGCTTTCATGGTGCGTGTCAGCAACTTCTTCTTGATAAGGAAAGCTTTTCCTGAATCCCGTTTTCTCGTTCAGACTCTCAATGGTCACATCGCTCCCATTACCGCTCTCGACTTCTCTGAACCGTACGGCGTGGCAGTGACAGCCAGTCTGGACGAGTCGGTTCGATTGTGGGACTTGACGACCGGCGACGAGATGGCTTTCTTGCGAGGTCACTCTGGTGCGTCCCTTTCCCAATTTCACCTGTCATCTCTTTTGCTCATCTAGGAGCACATTACGCAGGCGTCGTCAAAGCTCTTCAGGTCGAGTCGTCGCTCTGCGTTACCGGTGGCGCCGACGGACAGCTCCGAATCTGGGACCTGGACCTCGCCGAGTCTGGGGCTTCCCTTCCCCTCGAAACGCCAGCTCTCGACGCCGTCACCAACTCGCTCGAGAATGTGTTCCTCGGTCAGAAGGACGACGTGTTTGGTGGAGGGTCGACGACGGTGAACGGCGGAGCGGAGGAAGGCATGATGAAGGAAGAGTCTGGGAGGAGTGGTGCTGCCGTCGATGGCCCATGCGTCAAGACTCTTGATGGCCACACCAAAGCTGTCACCTCGCTTTACTTTGATGGCTCGTGCCTAGTGAGCCCTACAATTTCTGCGGCGAGGAATGAAGACGCTGACGTTTCCTTTAGGTGACGGGCTCCTCCGACCGAACCCTCCGACAATGGGACCTACAAACCGGTCAATGCGTTCTCACCATGGACATCCTCTGGGCCATCTCCAACCCGCTCGCATCCCAAACCCTCTCGTCCGAGCCAGAGGAGACCTACTCCGATCCCTACGCCTACGCCACGCCGACGTCCTCACCTCGCAAGTCTCTGGGCGATCTCCGAAGGCAGAGCTCAAGCTTCCTTGGTGGCAGTGGAGGGTTCGGCTCGAGTCCTACTACGACGACCTATGCGGATGGGAGCTGGGAGATGTACGAGGATTTCGTGGGCGGGGTGCAGTTCTGGGGATACGCGTTGGCGAGCGGAACGGGAGATGGTTGCGTGAGGATGTGGGACAGTGAGTCTTCACACTTGTGTGTATCGAAAGACGTCTTACTGACTCTTATTCTCCTGAAGTGCGAACTGGTCAAGCTCATCGCACTCTCGTCGGCCACACCGGTCCCGTCACCTGCGTTCAGTTTGACGAGTACCACCTCGTGAGTGGCAGTTTGGACAAGTCCATTCGCGTGAGTACTTCAGCTTTCTACTTCTCACCTGGGTCATAGTGGCTGAAATTATTAATTCAGATCTGGGACCTTCGTACGGGATCCATCTCCGACACGATTCGCTACGACCACCCGATCACTGGCCTTCAATTTGACAGCCGCAAGATTGTGGCTGCCGCTGGAGAAAACGGTGTCAGAGTGAGCTGTCCTTGAACATGTCTTTCTGGTGTAGCAGTTCTGACTTCCATGATTCGCAGGTGTTCAATCGCACGACGCTTCAGCATTCGACGCTCTCCGTCAACGGCCACACGTCACCCGTTGAGAGATTGCGCTTCATGGACAGGTATCTCGCTACGGGAGGCAGAGACTGTGCTGTCAAGATTTGGGCACTGCCGTGAAATCGCAATACATCACCATTCAGCCATATGCTCTTCGCCGCAGCTGCTTTTGAGGAGAGAGGGGCAGGCTTTTCGATGGGAGAACGCTCTGCTTAGGATATCTTTCACGCTTCGTTTCCGCTGTTTGACCAGTCAATTCCCTATCATTGAAGCCAACAATATTTGATGGACTTTTTTTCTGGCAGGTCGAGAAGAAGGCGCGCAACTGATGGTCACGGTGGCGAGGCAAGTTGAGCCCCTCGAGGAGTCTGCGCAGAGCACTCCGAGGAGCGCTCGCTCACCGCCTTCCTCTGCCTTTCCCTCTTCACCTTGATCAATTTTTTACTCCAATTGGTTCATCTAATCGCTCGACATGACATCTCAGCGGGTCTACTCGGATTCAGAGGACGACCTTCCTCCACGTCAGCCGACGTCCTCCTCCCGTCGGCGTCGTTCCCTCGCCGGCGAAATCAGGGGGACCGTCAACGAAGTCATTCACGACGCGGAGGTCGCAGGAGCGGAGTTCCAGTATGCTGGAGAGCAGATCAACAAAGCTGCTTCGTTCGCCAGGAACGTCGAGTCCGCTTTCGACGAGGCGTACCCTGGTGTCGGAATGGACGGCGACGAGGGTCAGACGGCTGGTGGACGCCGGTCGAGGTCGGGCTCTCTGTCGGCGAGCAGGAAAGCAGCACCTCCGCCCCAAGACTCAGAGACGGAGTCGGAGTCTGAGGCGGAGCAGCTGCTCAAGAGGGAGCCGTATCGACCACCCAGGTCGACAGTCTCGAGTGCGGCGTACGCCGCTCCGCCCATGTCCGGAGAAGTTCCATCACGACCCTCCTCTCGCTCCGGATCGCGGCCATCATCTAGAGCGGCATCGACCAAGAGCTACGGCGATGAGAAGCGTGGTCCCGTTCATGTCGCAGTCAAGGAGCCATCTGGCAGGTCCTCATTCGGTGTGAGCGTGCCGGTAGGTCCCCCTTGCAGGAAATTAATGCCATCGATGAGGTATCTAACGCATTTCCACTCACCAGAAAAACCTCTTGCTCGATAAGATCTCTTCTGTAAGGCACAATCTCTCAGCCACGTGTGTGTTCGCTGCTCACTTTCTTGTCTCCTTAGTTCGCCGACGTTCAAGACTACGAGGCGGTGGTAAGTCTAGCTCTTCTTTCAGGACATTGAAAATCTGTGCTTACAACTTGTTTCCTAGATTGACGAGACGGATCAGCTCCTCGACGACGCATCTCGACAGCTCGGCGAGATCAAATACCGTCGGCAGCAAATGGTCAACGCTCCCTACACTAGTGGCACGATCAAGCACAAGCACGTCCACTGGGCCGACGAGGCGGAAGCGAAATCGTGGAAAGCCTCGCCCAACCGCCAGGACCAGAGCGCCGACGAGGCACTGCACGACGCCAAGTGGATGATCAGCCTCGTCACGAGCACCCAAAACCAGCTCAAAAAGGCGTACCGCGGCCTCCGTCTCGTCAAGCGTCATTCTCCTGCCAAGCCCGAGAACTCTGACATGGGACTCGATGCGGGCGAGGTGCAGAAGATGAGGGTCGACGTGGCGAAGCTCCAGTCGACTTTCAACGGCGTTTTGAAGCAGGTGCAGGACTTGGCGCAGGAGGAGGGTCAGGAGGCTGCTTCGGGTGTCAGTGACCAGAGGGTCATCAGGTGGATCCACCTCAACCGCCCTGACCTGAGTGATGGGATGGTCTTGAAAGAGCTGAAGAAAGCGAAGAAGCGCAATGCGTCGAGGGACTTGGAACTCGGCCTCGGGTCGTTGGATGTGAGTTGAAGACAGTTCTTCGCCTAGACCGACATCTGCTGACCATTTTTAATCTAGCTTCAGAGTACTGCCGCTCAGCTGGTAATGTCTCTCCGACAATCGGTGATGATCCCAAAGCTAACATGTGGCTCCCTCAGATCCTGCAAAACCCGTTCACCGAGATCAACAAGACGGTCATCTACATCAATCGCTTTAGCACTGGTATCAGCTCCAATGATCCCTGGCCTCCCGCTTCCCAGGCTCAGCACTCGGGAGGCCTTCTCGGCAGCATCTCCGGCATGTTCGGTCGTGGCCACGCGGAGGTCTGTGATCTGTTTGCTCACGAAACCTAAGCATTACTGAAGCGATTTTCGAGCAGGAGAAGCCCAAGAAGTCCAAGTCTCGCAAGCGGTCTTCCAAGAAATCCTCGTCCGTCGCCATCGACCCCAACTTCTACGAGATCGGACACGAGTCGGGCCGCTCGAAGAAGAAGAAGTCGAGCTCGAAGCGCCAGACGACTCAGTACGACATCGGCAGTGCTCCTACTCCCAAAGTACAAGGTGGATCCGACAGCGAGACCGCGATCGGCCCCGATGGGAAGAAGGTTCCCCTTGGTCCAGATGGTCTTCCGTGAGGAGCCAGCCACGTGTAAGCCTCGAGAGCTGCTGCTGACTTCTTTGACAGCTTGGCGATCGGCTATCGAGTCCCTACCGACGATCCCAACGATAGCGAGTCGTACTCTGACATCGTCGAGGATGCTCGCGAGAAAGTCAGGAACGAACAGTGAGCCCCATTCGTGTACTCCTCCTGCGTGCGTACGCTGATTTCTTTCCAGCCTCTTCATCCCGCTCACTATCTTCTTCTGGTAAGCAAAGCCTCGTCCCAGATTTAAACTCATGCTGAATCTTCGTTCAGGGTCTGCATCTTCTCGCTCCTCATCTACTGGGGCGTCTCCAAGCTTCTTGGGAACGAAAACCCTCTCGGCGATGGTACGCTCTGTTCTCTCTCTTTCCACCATTCACTCCCACTAACATCACAACCCAGTCGACCTCGGAAGTCACCTCGGAAACGATGCCTGGAACGACACCACCGACGGCATGGGCTCGTCCACCGCCAGGAGCTCGACGACCTCCCCGATCTCACTCGCCGCCAGTCTCACGACGCCCGCCATCCAGAGCTCTTTGCTTTCTTCGGCGCCCACTACGACTGTGCCTACGACAACGAGCACTCCTTCCACTACTACCACCACCAGCAGTCCTCTTTCGAGCATCTCTTTATCGAGCACCACCTCGGCGCCAGCCTCAACGACGACGACGAGCTCCGTCAGCACGCTCTTCTTTGGCAGTACCACGACCGCCTCAAACGTCACGTATGGACGGTGGAGGTGATAGAATGAATGTAGATGCATCCAAGCAAGGCGTAAAGTTTTGTTTCACAGTAATCAACTTCATCGTTTCCCTTTCCTCTCTCCATACGGCTCTTCCTCTCGCCGTTGGAAAAAAGCCGACGTGGCCAAATAAATCTCTCCTCAGTTTGGCTCGGCCCCAGGAAATTAGACGTTAGACGAGAAGACGTTTCGTTGCAAAACAAAAGCAAGCTGCAAGAGGAGAGGGCACCAAATAAGGCCACGCGCTCGAAACTATAGTGTCCACCAGGCGGAGATCGTGAGGATGCGGAGGTGGGGACTGGATTCGAGCACGAGAGGGAGGGAGATGATACAAGCAGGAAGCAGAAAGGAGAAGGGGAGCCACGAAGGGAAAGAGCACAAAAGGGGAGCCGGGGGTCGAGAGGGGAAAAATTAAGTCGTGAGAGTATTCCATAATAAGGGGCTTAGTCGGAGGCGTTGCCGTCCAACAAGTCAAGAACACGAGATCTGCAGAGACCACGATTCAGCTCCATCTCCACATGGAACGCGCATTATGGCAAATACTTACGCCAACACCTTGATCTCGCCTTCTCCTCCATCTCCATCGTCCTCATCGTCCGAGACGCTTCTCTGCGACTCTGTGCCGTTCTTGTCGTACGACGCTGCCGATGATGGAAGGTTCGAAAGCTGGTGGGCGAGGTTCATGAGGGAGGGGGAGGCACGAATCTGAGCTTCCAGCGTTGGATCTGCCGATCACAAATCGTGAGCGGAAGGTTGTTTATGAGAAGGCAAAAGCGACGTACCACCAGACTCGAGGAGCTGGACGAGTGTCCAGATAGCAATGTGCTGGAACGTCGTGTCCCTAGACTCAAGGAACCTAACGAGGTAGCCGTGAATACCACCCTCGGGCTGGTCCCAAACCGCGCTGAAAGGCGTGTAGTCGTCGGCTGCAATGAAGAAACCCTCCGTCAGCTCGAACGCGCCACCACTCCGAGTCGAAGGGACTCACTCTTGGAAGAAAGGTTGCCGAGAGCAGCAGCACTGTTACCCTGAACCTCAACGCTTGGTGAAGCAGTGAGAGGGATGAGGACGTCGCAGATGCCCATGTCGAGAAGCTGGCTCTTGATGTCCTCTGCAGAGCACGTGTTGGCCTCGGTCAGCAAGCGTTTCGACGATCCTCCCAATGATAACAACACTCACCACTCAAACCCAACACAGCAGCACACGCCGTCATCTCACTCTGCACCGCAACGGGCACGTGCAGCACAAGCTCCTTAATCCTCTCCGCCGCGCCCGCATCAACAATTGCCCTCTTGTTGCTCTCCGAACTGGCCGCAAGGTTCCTTAGCGTCGAAATAGCGTGGCACTGAATCTCCTCGTTCTCGTCGTACGCCAAGAGGTCGATCAACGGGCCAAGGAAGCCGTGCTCGATGATGGGGGATTCGTTGTCGGGGTGGATGGAGACGTTGCGGACACAGGCGGCGGCGGAAAGGATGAGGGGGAGGAAAGAGGAGCGGAGGAGGCGGAGTAGAGGGTGGAGACCGTGGTACTTGACGATTTCGAGCTGGTACTTGTCTGTGAATGGGAAGGTAAGCTACGGAGATATAGCAGGCGAGATGAAGGGACAACGCACCATCGGAAGCAAGATTACGGAGGGCAAGGGCAGCCTGGCACTGGACCTTGAGACTCGGTGAATCCATCAGAGTGATGAGACTCGTCACGAGCTTGGTCTCCGTCTGCGACAGCTTCCGGCGGTTGGCAGCTGCAAGAGACACGAATAGATTAGCGGGAGGCCGAAAAAAGCCACGAGGTGGGACCACAAGCCTGGCCGAGGGAGGGGGAGAAAGCCGCACCATCAACAGCGATGTTACTCAAAGCGGTCGTGCAGTAGTATTGGACATCGGTGTCGGGACTGGAGAGGAGCTGAACGAGGACGGGGATGGCGCCAGCGTTGACAAGCTGCTGCCTGTTCTCATCTGGAAACGCGAGGCGAGGTTGTCAGACGTCGCCATTCGCATGGAGGCCAAATTGTGAAACGAACCAGAGTGGGTCATGTTGAGGAGAGCACCGGTAGCGTTCCTCTGCACCCTCATATCCTTCGACTTGGCCAACCGAGTCAGTGGTACCAGCGCGCCCGACTTGGCGATCTTGTTCTTGTTCTCGTCTGGCGAAAGAGCGGCCCAGGTCAGTACCATCCTCAAGGAGCTTTGTATCCGCTGAGAAAATGCTTACCGTGCGTAGCAAGGTTGGTGATGCATCCCACGGCGTTGCACTGGACCTCAACGTTCGGCGACAACATCTGCCGGATGAGAGGCTCGAGACCACCAAGCTCAACAATCGTGACCTTGTTCTCAGCTGTTCACCCCACAGCAGAACTTGATGAGTGGACCACTCTCCTCGTTGTCCTGAGAGAAAGACGCACTGTTGACGCCAAGGTTTCCGAGGGCGGCGCTCGCTGCTCGCTGCACCTCGACATCGTGGGATTGGAGAAGGAAGAGGATTGGCTCAAGAGTATCTCTTGACACTTCTCGCACGTCCTGTGTGACACCAACGGTTGCGTTAGCCCCACTGTTCCACCGACTGTCCGCTCTGTCACAGATCCCCGCGAGCGCCCATTCTGCTGGCCTCCGCCCTTATCGCCAAACCTCTTCCATCTTTGCTCCTTTTCCTACCCCCACTGACCGAGTGTCCTCGACTCACCTTCTCGGTAATCTCTGCAAACGCGAGCGCCGCACTCCTCTGGAGGTCTACGTTGTCCGAGTAGCTGAGTGTCGAGAGAGCGCGGAGAGGGTCGCCGGTGAAGAAGTTGGTTTCGGATCGGTCTGAGACCAGT
The DNA here is from genome assembly GCA_024364755.1 of Pseudohyphozyma bogoriensis. Taxonomy (NCBI): domain Eukaryota; kingdom Fungi; phylum Basidiomycota; class Microbotryomycetes; family Chrysozymaceae; genus Pseudohyphozyma; species Pseudohyphozyma bogoriensis. Next base: position 14,404 of record JALBUQ010000069.1, read on the forward strand.
TGATGTTGGATTCGGGAGGGCGGCGCAGGGTAACGGGGTGTCGGTAGGCCGGTGGGAGCGAGGAGGCGAGCGGATTGGAGGGAGGCGGTCAATGCGAAGTCGTCGAGAAGAGGGGTAAGTGGGGGCGGAAGTTGATGGAAGGGAGGAAGAGAATCAGTTTTCTGTGCCGTGAGAAGCGTGTGTCTGGCGTTCCAAGCACCATCGTGCTCATGATCACGCTCGCTGGGGAGGAGCAGCCAAGGGCACGCGTTTCGTGATCGTCGCTGTTGCCTCCGCCGAATCGGATTGATGACCTTCGACGGTCCATCGCGCACTGCATATCCGATATCTCCATTCTTCCACCATGAATCTCGACCGTGTTTCCTTCCTGTGTTCCACCGAGACCTGACCCGCAACGCCCTCGAGCGGCAGCCCCACGCGCTCAATTGACTCGCGCCATTCGCCTTGGATGCCGTGCGGACGAGAGGGACTCACTCTCGAGGTACTGGAGCAAGTCTGCTACTGCCTCGCGCTCGTTCTCGAGGAGCAGAGGCTCGTACGCGGCCGACGACTTGCCCGTTCCGCCTGGAGTTACGAGCGCGAGAAGGCGAGCCAAAACGTGATTGCGAGCGAGGAAGGAGCGGGGAGGATCAGTCGACGGCGACGTGGAGCGTGAGTAGGGACAGGAATGGAGCATACCGCAACAACTCGAGCAGATTCCCACTAAAACAGACACGAATCGCACGTCAGCTGTCGGTCTCGCGGAGGGCGGGCCACGAGCACAGAGGGGACGATGGGGCACGCCGCAAAGGCGCGGCCCGGTCGCGGTGGTCGTGCCACGGCAGAGGGCAAAGTAGTGAGACTTACTGGTCGGATCGGAGGAATAGAGAGAGAAATGGACGGGCGGCGAAGTGGACGAAACCAGGGCAAAGTTGCGTGTACTTGCGGACGGCGGACACTTGGGGAGTTGGGTTGCGTCCATCCGCTCGCTATCAAGCAGCCGGCAGTCGTGCCGCTTCCGACGGCAGCCAGCACGCTCCAACATTGCATGAACTTTGCCAGAGCCGCCGTCCGATCCGCCGCCTCGCCTCTGCTCCGACCCTTCACAAGTTCGTCTAATTTGTTGACCAAGATGCCTGCGTCCGCCCCCTCGCTCGCGCCGTTCAAGGCGTCCGACTTCTCCGTCGCGCTCATCCAGATGGGCGGCACCGGCGACGACAAGGCCGCGAACCTCCAGCTCGCCAAGTCAAAGATTGCCGAGGCCGTCGCTGGTGCTCCCAAGAAGCCCGACCTCGTCGTCCTCCCCGTGCGTGACCTCCCGTCCTCGCTCGGCCGTACCCGATTACTCACGGCTCCGGACGTTTCCCGGCGAGTGCGTAGGAGGTGTTCAACTCGCCGTACGCGGCCACTTCCTTCCCCAAGTACGCCGAGGTCATTGGATGGGACCCTAGCATCCCCAAGGGTAGCTACGACATCGCCAGCTCGAAATCGGAGAGCATCCAGCTCCTCTCGGCCGCCGCCAAAGAGCACGGCATCTGGCTCGTCGGAGGTACGCTCACGGGACTGCAACAACTCTCTTGTCGGGCTTCATATCTCACACTACTACTCTACAGGATCCATTCCAGAGCTCGGACCAGACGGCAAAATCTACAACTCGTCGCCCACCTTCTCCCCCTCTGGCGACCTCGTGGCGGTGCACCGCAAGGTCCACCTCTTCGACATCGACATCCCCGGCGGCATCACCTTCAAGGAGTCCGAGACTCTCACTGGTGGAGACTGGGTCACCATTGTCGAGACCGATTTTGGGAAGATCGCCGTGTCGATCTGCTACGACATTCGCTTCCCTGGTGAGTTGGGCGTCGTGTGGGCGAGTGAATGACGAGGAGCTGACAGCGCCTTCCTGACGCAGAATTGGCCATGATCGGTACATAAGGACACTGCTGATCCTTCATTGATCAAAGCTGACCTTTAAAACAAACAGCCGCCCGACAGGGTTGCGTCGCCATGATCATCCCCGCCGCTTTCAACCCCACCACCGGACCCCTCCACTGGGACCTCCTGCAAAAGGCCAGGTGAGCCATTCCCTTCCCAGACTTGGGCAAACCACAAAACTCACCTTTGAAACGAAAATCAGGGCCATCGACAACCAGATGTACATCATCATGTGCTCTCCCGCCCGCGCAACTTCAGGAGACGGCTACAAGGCGTACGGCTACAGCGGAGTGACTGACCCGATGGGCAAGATCACCGCTCAGCTCAAGGAGGAGCCAGGAATCCTTTACAGTGATATCAGTGAGTCTTTTCTGTTGAGGGGTAGAGTATGTGGAAGCTGATTGTAGTGGCGATGCAGGCGTGGAGGATATGGTCAACACGAGGGCGCGGATCCCGGTGACGGTTCAGCGCAGGTTCGATGTCTACACCGATGTTTCGGCTTGAACGGGTAAAAGTCTGAAAGCAACTGGACTTTTCCATAATTTTTCAAGTCTGTATGTTACAGTCAACTTTACAAGCTTACACGTGTACATCCACCCCTCAATCAAGTCCGCACCTCCTCCGCCACATACGGTGGTGGTGGCTCTTCCCCCTCCCCGTCTTCGACCTCCCGCGCTCCTCCTCCTTGGCCTCTCTCAGCTTCTCTCGTCGCCGCCCTAGTCCTAAGAATCTCCTCCAGCACGTCCCGCTGGTTCTCCCGAACCCTCCGCATCACCTCCGCCACGTCGATCGGAGCCGCCGCCGGCCGGACTTCTCTCACCTCTTGTCGAGGGATAAATGCGGGTTCAGGTTCCGCTAGGTTGGGTATTGGTGGTGCTGGTGCGGGAGCGGCGTTGGCTCGGGGAGGAGCTGCTTGGCGGAACTGTCGGCGAGGACGTGGTTCGCCAGCGTGGGCTCGGAGCAGGACTGTCGAGCTGACGTTACTTGGACGTGATGTGGCGCTTCAAGAGAGATAGAGCGTACCTTGCAGCTTTGGGTACCACCAACTCCAGGTGTAGAAAATGAAGAAGACGATCGCGCCGACGATGGCGATCGCCGTCCACCCTTGCTTGTTGACTTGGCGCTTGACGAGAAGATGTCGGACGGGTGCCATGAGCTGTGGGAGGTTTGAGAAGAAGGGAAAGAGCCAGAAGAATGACTAGATCTCGTTTGAGGACTCCCACATCCCGGCAACGGGTACAGCAACCGCTCAGTCATCCACGAATCCTCGGTACAAGGCCGGTACTCGAGTCTTGGGTGACTGGTCGGCTGGGCGCCCCATAGTGACGGTCCGAGACAGCTCGAGTAATGACCCTGTGATCGGAACAAGAACGTTGCTTCGGCCTCCGTCGGCCGAGTGAATGCATGTTGGTCTACCAACCGCCACGTCACTGCCTACGTGGTGTGGCATGTCGGCTCCCAGCGCGGGCGCGACAAGGGGACGGCGCACGGAGCGCCCTCGGCTACAGCACTTATCTGCTGCAAGGGACCGGCTCCCACCGAGGCTTTGCAGGCGACGGAATAGGCGACGTGGCACTGGCCGCGCCAGTTCGCGGTAGGCGGCAGGCGCGGCACTGCAGGGCTGTCGCGGCAATGGGCGCGCGCTTGCTCCACAAAAACGCGCGCGTTGAGCAATCGCCTTTCTCTTCCCTACTTATCACTTCCTTCCTTCTGCACTTCTGCTATCACTCTTCTTCACCCCTACTTCACCACCGACACTACCGCCAAGATGCCTATGGGTCAGTCGCCTTATCGCGAGCGCTGTACTGTATCTCGGACTGGAGCTGACTGTCCGGCGACAATCAGAGTACCACCAGCAAGCGCAGACCGTCTTTACCAAGGCGATGAACCCTCTGGACACTCCGGGAAAGAACTCGTTCCTGTCGGATCTCACCACCTCCGAGAAGGTCAGCCCCGACAAGCCCATCAGTACGTCCTCTCCCTCGGCTGCTTGCCCCAGAAAGCTTTCCTGACAGCCCTGAGCCTACTCCTTAGCTGCTGGCTTCTACCGACAGGAGGCTGGAGAGCAACTTGTGTACACGTACACGTACGAGGAGATTAAGATTATCGTAGAGGGCGAGTTCCACATCAGCGACGGCAAGACGAGCGCGATCGGACTCCCAGGAGATGTCTTCCGTTTCGGTGAGTGCCCTGTCTCTTTGTCAGCGTTTGAGTTCCAAGAGTATCATGCTCATTGACGACGACTACCCTCCTGCAGAGGCTGGCGACACGATCACCTTCTCTTCGCCAACCTACGGACTCGGTTTCTTCTGTGGCCAGAAGGCGTTCGGCCACGTTTAAGTTGGACGCTCGACCGTGATCTGAAGTAAAAAGTAACCCTTCGGGTTAGTTGCCATATATATATAGTTCCTTTTTGTGGGGGTCACCATCATTCTGTTTGTTGAAGAGCTTTATGCGTTACCCGAAACCGCATTGCTCGTAGCGCACCGCAATCTCGTCGGATAGTGAATCAAGTATGATCATTTAAAGCATCTCCAGTTTTGAGGTATGTACAACACAAAAGTACCCAAGGGAGGCAAAGCGGAATTCAAAAGGCCCGATCGAGAAACGAGACGTCGCAGTCACCGTTCAAGGTTGATGAAAGAGCGCTAGGCTCGGCGTTGATGTCGCTCTAGACGCTGTGCTTGGTGGTCTCGCGCATCTGCAAGTATCTCTTTATAAGCACAAGCTTCGAAAGCGAAAGGATCAAGAGAGCTCACGTTATCGGAGTGAAGCGTCGCGTTGTCGGCCTCACGACGAGCGGCCACCTTCTTGGCGGAGCGCTTGCGGTAGAAGAAGAAAGCGAGGCCGCTGAGAGCGAGGACGCCGACGACGACACCGGCGGCGATACCACCTTTGGCACCCTATTGATCCAAAATGGTCAGCGTGTCATTATGATGGTAGAAACAAAGGAAGCGACACGTACACCGGAAAGGCCGTGCGAGTCGGCGTAGGACTCGAGGTCAACGGTCTCGGTCTGCAAGTGTCCGTTGATGCAGTAGAGACCTTTTGATAGTGAAAAAACTAGTCAGAGTGGAATGGGATTAAGTCTAACGGGAATACTCACCGTGGGGCATGGTGTAGGTGGCAGCATCGACGAGGTTGACGTCGGCACACTGTCCAGCCCGTCCAGGGTTAGCAACGCCAACGAGGACCTCGAGTCTCTGAACCCGTCAAACGTACCTGGTAGAGAGTAGTGTCATCGACACCAGCCTTGTAGATAACCTGGAGGGTCATCGGAGCTCCAGCCGCGACGCCGTCGACCGAAGCAAAGTCGGTCGAGATGTTGAAGCAGTAGTGGCCGCGGTACAGCTCGTTCTGGGTGGGCACGAGCTCCTTGAAGTCCGAGTTCTTGGTGGGATCTGGAGTTTGATGTCAGACTAAGTTTGGTGATAAGATGAGAGCTCGACAGCGTACCAGCCTTGGTCGAGTAGCGGATCTGGACGTCGTCGCCGTCACGCCTGTTGAGGAGCGAAATCTGACCACCGCCTGCGAAGAACCGTCAGTCAGGGATCTTCTAAATAAAGAGTGGCAAGGCTTACTCATTGGCCAGTCAGAACGGACGCCAAGAGCTACCACAGAGCAACAGTGTGTCAGCTTCTCGCCCACGCAAGAGTCGACGAAGGTGAACACGCACGAGCACCGCCACAAGGTCCTTTGCTATCGCTGTCGTCCCTCCAGGCACGAGGCGCAGGCATGTGGAAGCCGACCTGTCCCCAAATAAAGTCAGCTCACTGTGTCAGTGAGGGAAGGTTTTGACTCACGGCCGAGGCAGTGAGGTTGGAGCGGGGCTCGAGGACACCGCGAGGCTCGATCACGGCAGCCATGGCGGACGAAGCGAGGACGGCGACGGGGAAGAGGGAGGCGAACATTTCTCGTAGAAAGGGTTGTGGTAAAGAAGAGAAGAAAGAAAGAGAGACTTCCTTTGAGAACTGCCACAAAAAGAGACAATTTCGTGGCTTCCATCAAAGTTCTCGCCAAGTCCCCATCGGAGGCAGCAGGAGCGTTCCCACTTCCCCCTGTTGTCTAATCAGATTGGTTGACCCACGTCGAAAGACCCGCCAGAGCCACAAACCATGTGCTTGGGATGTTCGACATTCTCTTGGACAGTTCTCGGCGCATCCATAGTTGTGTGCCCGTGGGCTCTGATCAGATAAGATGGCAACGAGAGTCGGCCTTGGCACCCGGCGTGATTTTCGCGTTCGGGTCCGGTGCCGCCCGTGTGGACGGTTTTGCCGAACGATCGTGAGAAGCAGGACGATCAGGATGGGTAAAAACACCGCGCCGAGCTGCTGGGTTGTGTTTCAGTTGGTCGTGGGCCGGAGGCAGGGCTTGCTCGTGCTCGTGCTTACGTGGTTGAAGGCGAGCGAATTGTTAGTCATCCCGTTCACCCGGAAATATGGTGGTTTGCACGAAAGCGAAGAAGTATATAGTTTGAAAGTGTCATCCTGGCAAGCGTAAGCCAGCGTTTGCCTGCAGCCACTGAAGAAACCGACTGCACGAGCGTGCGGATGCGCCTGAGGAACGATCAATCGTCATTGACAGCCGCCGGCAGCAGGTCCTTCCACCGCTCCCTCCGCTCCACTTCAGTTACCAATTCTATAGATGTGTCGTCTAATCTCCAGTTCGGCGAAGGATTCGAGGGACTGGCGAAAGGGTAGTCAAAGTCCTGGATTTGAGCGAACGTCGACGGCGGGAGCGGAGCGTCCTGCAGAAGGAAACTCAGTAAGGAGCAAGCGAATGGAGGCGAGAAGAGCTTACAGATAGCGAGGTTGGATATGGGCCGAAGATGAGGCCGCTGCAGCCTTCAATGATAGGTTTCCCGCTGATCTGGAGGAACACGCGGCAGCGCGTCGACGAATGCATCCTAAACTGAAGTCAAACCGGGCTGTCAGCGACCCTGGTATCTCCATCACATCAAACAGAGTGCTCTGGAGACTCACTTGATGACCTCCCACGACCAGCGTGCAATCCTGACACCCATGCACCATGAGACTCCCTGAGAGTGGCGGCACCAACACAGTCGACCCCGCCAAGTCGTAGAGGTATAACGCGGACCACGAACTTGCACCCTCCTTCCTCTCGACTCTCTTCCCCTTTCCGACCAGGTCCACCACGCAATCTTTGAGACCGGAGATGACAAGCGCTTCGGCGTTGGCGGAGGTCGAGGTTGGGAGGTCGTCGCACGAGAGGTACCGCGGTGTCGAAGAGGTCAAGGTGAGGGCTGAGGGTGGGATAGGCGGTGGTTTCGAGGTTGGTGGAGGTGTGGATGAGGAAGGCGTCGGCGCTGGAGGTGTGGGTGCGGAGGTGCTTGCGGCGGGCGCTTTCTTCTTGAAGCTGAACTTTGGCTTGGGGTTCGATTTGGCAGAAGTGGCCGAAATCAACTCGTTTAGACTCTTGAGTTCCTTGAACGAAGCAATCCGTCAGCTCGGCTCCATCGGCGGCAGATGTTGGAAGCAGGCAAGAGCCAGCGGACGTACTGCCTCACATCGCCGCAACTCGTACGACGGTATCGTGTGGGCCCACTCTGTGAGCTGTCTTGAGAGGGTTTGGGCGGTCGTAGAGATTGATGGGAGCGTGCTGGCGACGAACGACGCGCTCGCGAGGTCGGTTTCGAGAGCTGGCGACGCGAACCGGCCACGATGAGGACCGCGATCAGCCTTGCAGACACTCAATTCTGAACACAGTGAAAGTCTGCACATTTTATTCTGCTCGTGAACGATTCGACAAACTCGGCGGTCGACATTGTTGGCCGATGGTCGGAGCACAACAACGCGTGGAGCCAAGGTCCGTGGACATGGTCGCTGCGGCTGGAGGAGCGGAAGGAACGACACGTCGCCCATCTTTTCTATCCATTGTGTTTCCACCGTGCCGCTACTATCTACAGAACACGTCAAGTCTTTTTTGCATTGTGAAAAAAAGTGTCTCGGGGAACGCGGTGATGCTCAAGAGTCTAGGATCACCAGCGCCAGCGCCGACGTGGCTTTCGGAATGCCCGATCCTGAACCCCTTGCCCCGTTCATGCGCTGGGTGTTCTGCTTCTCGGAGCCAGCCTCTATCCATTCAAGCCGGTTTAGTCTCACGCTTCGCTGTCTGCCTCCTTCCTCCTCCATCCCACCTCCCACCTGTTCCGTTGCGCGCCTCCTCCAAAGTCCTGCAACTGCCTCCTAGCAATGGATCACGATACTGTACCTCCTCTGGTATTTGACGCAGGCGAGGATTATCACTACTGCTCCAGCTCGGATGCCGAGCTCGTCGCTGGAGTTGACGCTTCTGGCCACTCGACGAGCCGCTCCCAAGGCGACAGCGACAGCGACAGCGAGCTCGACTGGGGCAACTGGACGTGCACTGTAAGTCTTTGTGCCATTTGTGCCATTTCTTACTTTCCTCTTCTTTCGTGAGAACCACTCTCGCACAGCTCGACTCCGAGAACTGACTCCAAGACTCTTGTGCCCCTCCTCCACCCAGGTCGTGCACGACGCCGTCGCAGCTGCCACCGAGCCCTTCACCTCGGCCGTCGAGAACTTCGTAGACCGTGCCACCTTGACCCTCGAATCCAACATCGAGTCGACGGTCGAGCGCGTCGTCGGCGACCAGGAAGATCGCCAGGCCGAGATCATGCAGGTCCTTGTCGACAAGATCGACAGGCTCGAGACTAAGATTGACGACATGACCAAGATGTTTGAGGACAAGCTGGATGCTTTGAGTCAAGCTCTATACAGACCTGTTTGGTCCCCCCCTTTGACTGAGGTGAGCTCCGTTGGCTACCATCCTGCTTTCACCTTGTACTGACGTGTCCGCCCAGTTTGATGGGGAGAGGCACGGCCAATCCCGTCAGCAGTCTAGTGTGGTGGCTAAAAAGGCTCAGGCTGTTCTCTCTCGTGTGTCCTTTGCTTCAGTTTTTCATGAAGTGAGCTGGGAATTGACGATCCGCCGGTCGTCCAGGTATGTTGAACAAGGTCGATGAGGGAGCCACGAAACCACATGAGACGCCAGAAGGTGAGTGATTCTTATCACACGTGCTATGCAATACCAGCTGACTGTGAATTCATGACTCAGGACCAGCTGTACGTCAAAATCATCTGGATGTCGTGGCCGCGACGCTGGGCACTCAACCACCATCCCTGCCTCGCACGCACAAACAGAACCCTACCGAGAACTTCGGCTCCGTCAAGCTCGTGTCGGAATCCGTCTCCGACAAGAAGACGTCTAGGGCCGACTTTATCGAAGCTCTGCGGCTCTCTCTTGACCGTGCCGCTCCTCCGGCCATCGCTCGCCCCGTCACTCCCGAAACCTTCCAACTCGCATCGGAGTCTTTTAACGTTCCCACGTTCTCCGCCGCTCCGACTCGTGGAGCCAAGAAAAAGTACGAGGAGCTGTATGCCGACATGCCTCCACTGGAGGACGTTCGCTCAAACGACCCCGCCCTCGAGAAGAAGGAGGACGACATCAAGCCCGTCCTCGAGGACGTGTACGCCGACATGCCACCTCTCATTTCCACGGCCGAGTACGAGGCGCGTTTGCGTCGTCGCATTCCCACCGAGCCCGTCGTTTGCGCTTCTCACAAGGTCGAGCTGCTGCCCCAAGCGGAGGCTTACCGCAAGGCGATGGAGTTGGAAGCTGAGCAGGCTGCTAAAAGTAAGGCGCGGCTGATTGCCATCGAGGAGGCGAGGAGGAGGATTTTGGGCCCCGAGTTGTACGAGAAGATGTGCGCGCCACGTGTCGACGCCGGTGCGAGCCAGGAGGAGGTCGTCTCGGAGTTGGACAGGATCGACTAAGCGGGGGTTGACTAAGTACCATAACAAACACTTTCGAATGACAAACTCTTGATTCACCCTTTCCGCTTTTCGCCTTGTTCGGAGGATCCTACGTTGGCCGAGTAATCCTGGCCCAGCGCTGGCTGACAAGCCGTGCCTGGACTCGAGGTCGTTCCCCGAGCAGCGGCCAGATAAAGTCCGCGCGCTGTCATCGAGTACTCTTCCCTTTCTTTCATCATCTACACTTGACCTACAGCTCTTCTCACCTCTTTACTCGCAACTCCGCTCCAAGTCCTACCCCAAAACCGCACCCAAGTTCCTCAAACACGCCACTCTAAACCGTTGCCCCACCACACAACCATCATCGTCACAACAATGCCGTCCGGAGCTTTCGCCGTTTCTCGCCTCGTCAACCCAGCCGGAGCGACGCCCGAGCTCACCGAAGAGCAAGTCTGGAAGGGACTGGAGCTGAAGGAACGCAGCCCTCAGCTGTTTGTGCCCGTCCTCAAGGCGTGCGAGGTGTTGACTGAGGAAGACAACAAGGTGAGCACCCCTCGTACCTCGTCTGCTTCTTATGGCTTTTGGCTGATGAAATGTAACTACCACTTTTCTATAGCTCACTCGCAAGGTCACGGGCATCTTTGGCCCGCCTGGAACTCCCGAATCGTCGATCGTCGAAGAGGTCGAATCGCATAAGCCTGCCGTCGTGAGCCTCAAGCGTTCTGTAGCCCAATAGAAAGTCACCAAAATACTGACACTTTATTCTTCTGTAGGTATACTTCGAGTCCGGCAACGGCGGCATGCGCGTCACCAACGTCCTTTCGTACGGCCTCGACGGCGAGCTCATCCTCACCTACTCGTGGGTCAACGGCGTCCCCGGATTCCCCGACATCAACGCCGTCCCTCGCTCAGAAGTCAATGCCAGGACTGGTGTTGCTGTCCAGAGTCAGTTAATGTGGTTTGGTCACGGCGAGGGAGAGTATGAGATGCTGACGCGGCGCTCGCTTTGCAGGCACAATCGATGCTATCAGGAAGATGGTCGTGGAAGGAAAGCTTTGAGTGGAAAGAAGGGAACTTTGAACATTGAGAACTACTTTATAATACAACATACACCTATTTTATTGGCCCCATCAGAATCGGCTGAACGTGTACTCGCTCCACCAACTATAGTTCGGTCCCTCGGGCCCGTAAACCTGGGTCTCACCCCACTCGGGGTGGTTGATCCCGTCGATGTAGCCTTGCTGTTCCAGCACTACGAATAAAGATAACGTCAGCAGAAGTCGTGGTCCCTAGCAGAAGCAGAAGCCATCACTCACCGACACATGAGAATTTGTCGTACGTCCCCGACGGACCTCCTTGGGACGTTTTTCTTGGAATGTCTCCCGCCATACCACCACAAGCGTACATCTGAGTGTGAACAGTTTTCAGTTCCTCAAGACCAACAAATAGCGGAAGGAAGAAGCTCGTCACCTGCGCTGCTGGCTGATCCGTCCTGACAGAGAGTTTGATCCCAGACGCCTGACTGGCGAGCTCCATCACGACTTCGTCCTTGGAGTGCTTGTCGTAAATCCAGCAATTGTCATATCCGATGCAGTCTGATCCTCCTCTCGAAAAATCAGCCCGCTGACGTGGCCGAGGCTCCGGGCTCCAAGCCATGATGGGACTCACCGATTCCACACAACCCCAGCGTTCCATCGAGGTCTTCTCCAATGACCTTTGCAGCGCTAAAGTCCATCGGATCTCCCTTCTTGATGGTTGTAATCTCGCCAGTAGGGATCTGAGTCTCAAAGTCGTTAGCAGGAGGGGAGGGGGATCGGGCGCACATCATAAGCACTCACGAGAATTCCATCCGTCTCGAGATAACGGTCGCCAGTAATCTTCAACGTATGATCCAGGATAGTTGTATCCTTCTTCTTGTAGCCATCCAGGTTCCAGTACGAATGGTGGGACAGCATGATTGGTGTCGGTTCCGAGGCTTGGCTTGACATCTCGATTGTCCAGACGCCGCCGCTCGCTACAGTGTAGGTGACCTGAATTTACTTTTTTTTTGTTAGTAAGTTCTCAAACGATGCTTTCTTCTCAACTCACCTCGGTGTCCACGGTGCCAGGGAAGCCTTCAGTCCCCTCGTCCTTCAACCCAAAGACGAGTTGCGACGAAGTCTGCTCCACAAGCTGCCAACCTGCTCGACTCCAGCCGACTTTCCCGCCGTGGAGGGTATTAGCACCGCCATGCTCGTTAGCGGTAGTGTGGGAGACTGTGGGCGGCGAGGCTTCGGCGAGGTTACGTGTCGGAGGGATGGCGAAGGAGGCTGCGCGACACGTTAATTAGCATTGAGGGGTTGGGAACTTCCAGGGAGACTTGCCGTTACGGATTCGGTTGGCGTAGCGGCCTACGATGGCTCCGAAGTAAGGGTAATGCTCGTCCAGAGCGTACTGGAGCGGATCGTCGTCTGATTGCATGCCGAAGTTAGCTTCAGCAGCGCTACATGACCCACAACAGGGGAGGCAGGGTGTGTGTGAAGCTACATACAGCCCAAAGTGACATCGATCATGTTGCCGTCGCGGTCTTTGACGTACAACGACTGCAATGTTGCTCCCAGGGCAATGAACGTCGCGCGAATGCTGTCGTCTGGGGCGGAGATCGTCCACGGCTCGAATACGTTCACGTTCGACGCGTTCTAGGCATGTAAAGAATGTCAGCCGAACCCTGGAACCCTCGTCAGCTCTCAGCAGCTTCCTCACGCGATGCTTCAACTGCTCCAGCGTCTCCCCAGAGTTCCCCGCTTCGAGCCCGTCGGAACGTCCAAAAAAGCGCCACAATGCCCAAAGGACGAATAGAACCACTGCTGCACCTCCAAAGACTCTGTTTCTCGACTCTCTGGTCCCGCCGTACGTAGTTTCTGGGCCGAAGAGCCGCTCGTACCGGTCGCGCGCATCGCCGCCGCTCGAAGGCGGGAAGGACATTCCGTCTCGCTTGGGGTCAGGCTCGTCCTAATCAGATCTAAGAAGACGATAATGCGTTGGAAAGTTGGAATGTGTTGGGATTGACGGAAGCAGACGGAGCAGACGCCCTCGCGTGCCGATGCGCGTCCGTCAAAACCCCGGTCCGAGCGCGAGCTTTCTTCCGTCAATCGGTTATACGTGTTATGACTAGCAAATCACTTCCCCATGCCGGGTCGAAGTAGAGAAACGATTTTTTCTGAAAAACGGGCCGGAATGGGGGGTTCTTAAAGCGTGTATTGTTGCAGGACGTCTACAGCCAAAACTCGATTCTTTCCGACTTCACACAAGTAGATGAGGGGGGTATCCACAGTAGGTTTCTATACACATTCACGTCGCAGGTATGCACAATTGAGAAGAAAAAATCCAGAGGCCCTAAATGCAAAAAAACTATTGACAAACATCATCGACGCCCGTATCCCTGCCCAACTTGTTCCTCAGCAACACGTCGTACCCGTGGCGACACCATCCCTCCTTCAAAACTCCTCTGATCAGCTTGTTCCTGTACTCGCTGTCCCAATCGTTCCAGCTAGCGAACTCGGGCGCCTTCCTGCTCTTGTACGCCTCGCGCGACTCGTCCTGCTCCATCGCGCATGCGACCTGTTGGAGCGAGGGGAGCTCGTCGGGAGGGAGGAGGAAGGAGAGGAGCGAGAGGAGGGAGGTGAGACGCGAGTTCATGAGGTCTTCGTAGCGGATGAGGTGGGTCGGGAGGTGCGTCGAGCCCCAGTATTGGTCATGGTGGGCCCTAGAGTGACCAGGCCGTCAGAACACGTTTCGTCATCAGAAACGAGAAGGAAGAACACTCACCAGATCTGAGCACGCTTCATCAAATCCTCCTGCTGGGAGGGAGTGGAGCCCAGGTTCTTGACATCCAATCTCGCCGAGTGGTCCAGAGTCCCGTCGGCGTTCTTGGGGACGTGAGCCATGTGCCAGCCGGAAAGCATGCTGTCAATGGGGTTGCGGACTGATACGCAAACAATCGATCAGTTCATCACCTTTTGAGGTGCGAAGAAGAAGCAAAAGAGAGACTCACCAAGGTGAACGACCTGGTCAAAGTGGTGCTGCGACGACACGTAGGTCTTGTCGTCCAAGTCGAGGTGCTGTGAGTAGATCATCGAGATCAGTGTCGGCCGCAGAACAAGGCAGTGATTGCGCTCACGTCTGGGTAGTGCGTCTTGACAAGGAAGTTCGCCTCCTGATCACACTCGCCGTGGAAAGTGTGAGCCTATGAGGATCAACGTCAGTATCGCGGACCCAAATCGATCCTGCACCACGAGAGATAACTCACCAAAGCCTGGTCACAGTACCCCACGGTAGAAGTCTGGTAGTTGGACGAACGCTCAATGAGCTCCCTTGTGAAAGTGTTGCCGGACCTCGGGTTGCTCGCCAACGCCGTTCGTCGCGAGCCCTCCCACCGCACCGGCATCGTGAGGTTGCACTGCGGGAACGTTGCGTCGTGAAGCTGCTTCTCCCACGATCCACCCTCGATGTTGACGCCGTTGGACTGGTACTTGGTCTCTGGGGGCGGCTGGTCCTCGATTCGCACGATCTCGACGCCAATCTCGGGCATCAGCATTCGGAGGCCGGCGACGAAGATGAGGGGCGTGACGAAAGGGACGCCGTAGAGGAAGACGAAGCGACGGAGGTCGGAGGTGAAGGTGCTGATAGACTGGCGGGACTGGAGGATGGTGGGCAAGGGAGAGTAGACAGGGAGGGGCGAGAGGGGAGGCGAGCGGTCGGGCGACGAGTTGCGGGTGTAGGACGTGTCCATCGAAGCGCGCCCGCTGGCCGTCTCGAGCTTGTCTGGAAGAAGAGCCTCGTTGTCGTACACCTCCTGGTACACGTACGAGGACTTGGCCGCATCCTGCTGGTCCTGTTCGTCCCAGCTCGACGCCGTCTTGATGTAGACGCCGCTCGCGACCCAGCCGACGCCGAGCCAGCCAGACAGGCCGACGGCGCTGACGTGGCGGAAGATGCCCGCGTTGAGGAGGATGCTGAAGAACTGGCGGACGGTCATGAGGAACGCACTCGTGAGAGCGCCGAAGGAGGAGATGGTGTTGAGGAGGATGACGAGCCCGACAGCGGCGGTCGCGCTGAGGCCCAGGACGTCGAGCTGCAGCTGGCGGTTCTCGAGCAGGAGCGCGACCGAGGGGACGAAGGTGCCGTTGTAGGCATCAATCGCGATTCCTCCAAGGGCGATGATGGACGCAAACAAGTTGACGAAGAGCATCTGGGGGAGGACACTCGACTCGGGGCCGAACGGGTCCGTCGACGAGCTCGACTTGCCGAAGAACTTCTCCTGCGACGTCGACGTGAGGCCGTCGAAAAAGAGGTAGCAGGCGAGGAAGAAGCCGCCGACCACGGTGTCGTAGAAGGCGTCGTCGTCATCCAGGGGCGACCTGCGGGGGCGAGCAACGAGGCGAGGAAGCGAGGAAACGTGCGAGTAAACACCGGAACCCGTAAGCATTTAGCGGAGGAGCTTACGGCGTGCCGTGCGGCGTCGTGAGGTACGTGAAGCAGCCGAGTCCAATCACCGCTGCAGCAACCCACTCCCTGGTGGATGATTTTTTGTTGTAGCAGAAGTAGCCGACGAGGAGGACGGGGACCATCTTTGTGGTTTTCGCAAGCGACGCAGTGGTGCTGTGGATATCCAAAGTCCGAAAGCGCCGTTAGCTCCGAGCCCTCTTGTGATTCCGCCAAAACACCAGGCGGAAAAAACGAAGACTTACAATGAGACGTGAGCAAGAGCTTGGTACTGGCAGCTGGTAGCCAAGAAATTGTACAAGGCGACGAGGGCGAAGTGCTGCAGCGGTGAGGTGGGCCGAAGCGATCGCAGCCACGATTGGCGGTCGCTGGGCTGTTGCCGCCAGTTTCGCCAGGCGAGGATCACGACGGCGAGAGCCATGGCGAACACTCGGTTACAGAGCACGAGGAGCGATGTCGACTCGAAATGCTCCGCGTGGCTTCCTGGTTACCCGGGCAGAAATCGAGGTCAGCTCCCAGCGCGTCCGCGTCCCCAGCTTCGTCCCAGCACGAGCACACGAGCTCCCAGATGAGCTCCAAAAACTCACCGTAGGTGCCCTTGATGATCCTTTCCTGCAGCAAGCCATAACCGCTGTAGGCAACAACGAGGCCTGCCCCGTGTACAAGCAAAGAGAGCGACATGTGTCGACGAAACGAGAGGACGAGCGGGGGAGGAGGAGGAGCCAGAGGGGCGCGAGAGCGGTCGAAATTGGGCACCGGGCGGAACGAGAGTGTGCGGATGTGGCATCCGCATGCCTGCAGCTGTGCACCGGACTCCCCCCAGATTTAGCATCCACGCACAAAAGAAGCACGCGCAGGTTTATCTGATCCGCGCTGCGCCGGGTCCACAGCTTCCCGGAAAGGCCAAGGCAGTCTTGGTTTGTCGAGAACACGCTCACGAAAGTCGCACTAAACAAGCTCGTACAGAGCTTCGACTTGGTCCTATTCATCTGTTCCAGTACCTCCTTCCCTCTGCTTGCAACGGTGCCTCCCAACGCCCTCCCTCTCGTGTCCAGCACCGTGCGCGCGGTTCCATTCTCGCAGAACCATGTCAAGCTGCGCCGTGTCTTGGAGGTCGGGAGCGGCAGGTTATCGCTCCACGTTGTCCAGCGCCGATGAGGTCATTTGGCGACTCGTTGACCAGGGAAAATGCTTCACCCGCTTCACGACCAGCCGCGTTTGCAGCAGCAGATCCCCTCAGCGCTCACAGCAGCACTTCGTGGCCTCTCCTGTCATTGCGGTCCGGCGACCCACCGCACCGCCTTCACCAGTATCCATAGCAAAACGCGCAGAGTTCCACAGAAAACAGAAGTTTCCTTCAAGGGTTCCCAGGCAGGCTGCAGCATCTCCAGCTGGCTTAGCTCGAACCCGCACTCGCTTGGCAGGAAGCGAAGGCAGGCGACCACGCAGGCGGAGGCAGTGCAGCCGAGAGTGCGACGGCCGCAACCCGGGCGACGACCGCGCGGCCTCCCCAAAGCTCCAAGATAGTCCAGTGACGGTGAATGATAAGATGTGAGCGTTGACGTCGACGCTGAGGAGCGGTGACACCGAGTTTACCCAAAGGGTCTGCGACCTCAAGTGAGACACTCCAAAGTCAAGAGACTTGCGGATGCTCTTGCGCGCGCACTCCCACGAAACTGTAACGACCAGATAAAAGCTGCAAAACGGCATTGCACGGAAGAAACTAGACACTCAAAAAAACAAGCAGGAAAAAGCTGCACCCCTATCAACGAACTCCCCTTTCTTCAATCGGTATCCATGGCATCCAATCGTGACGACGACGTCGAAAGCAACTCCTTGAACTCGCTGCTGTGCTTTCCGCCAAGGACAGTGCCGGACACGAGCGCCGACCACTTCGGAGTGTTCGCTGTAGAGTAAAGAATGTGTCAGTAAAGCTCATCGAGGCTCGAGACGAGATGGTGCAGCCTCACCTTGCGAGGAAAGAGGGTGGAGGGCGGCCATACAGCGCAGTGCTGCTTTTTGGAGCTCGGCAAGACGCTCCGTCTCCTGCTTGACAGCACTCTCCTTCAAGGTGGTCACCAAGACCTTCTCAAACGCAGGAACGGCATCGTCCAAGCCTAATCGTCCGTTAGCAATACAAAGTCAGAAAGAAACCAACTGATGATCTG
The DNA here is from genome assembly GCA_024364755.1 of Pseudohyphozyma bogoriensis. NCBI lineage: Eukaryota > Fungi > Basidiomycota > Microbotryomycetes > Chrysozymaceae > Pseudohyphozyma > Pseudohyphozyma bogoriensis. The sequence goes on from JALBUQ010000069.1 coordinate 31,763, forward strand.
GTGAGGAGCAAAAGGACGCACGCTGAGTGACGGCGGTTGGTGCGATCTGAGCGAGCTTGACGAGCATGAGGTAGCAAAGCTTTTTGACCTCCTCCTCGTCCGTGAGACCCTGGAGTACGCGGCGAAGGTACTCGTGGATCTCAATCTCCTTGAGGCACGTGTCGAGGAGCGTGTGCATGCACTCGTACGCCGTCTGCGAAAGTTCCTCGTTAGCGCACAAAAGGGGGAACGTCAAAAGCGAAGGACAAACCTTTCGGATATCGAGTCCATCATCAACCTTGTGCTTGAAAGGACCCATCTCGACCATGCGGATGAGGCTTTCGTCGACGACGGTCTGAGAGTAGAGCTCGGGGAGGAGGGTCGAGAGCTGGTCTCGGACCAAGTGGGGCTTGTTGTGGGCCGCCGAGTTGAGAGAGGACAGGGCGAGTCGACGAACACCCTAAGAAACACAATTGTTAGAGAACGTGCTTGAGATGGCTTGGGATACGCAAAGAACGTACGAGATCCGTGTCGTGAATGAGCTTGAAAAACTCGGTAATGAGGGGTGCGAGGAGCTCGTCGTATGTGCTCGAGTCGTTCGTGAGGGTAAAGCGGATGGCGGCGATGACGGTCGCACGGGTGTGCTGAGAGTCGGAGTGGAGTCGGGCCTGGAGTTGAGGCAGGTACTTTGACGGGTTGACGACAGTCAGCTGGCCGAGGCAGTCGGCAGCAACGTTCCTCGTTCCCTCCTCCTGAGCCTGGCAGTTCTCGAAGAGTGGCGACCAAAGGGTGTCCGAGAAGGCAGCCAAATTGACAGGACTGCTGTGAACAATGACCTGCGAGTGAAAGAGGTCTTCCGTGAGCAAGCTTCCTATTTGGCTTAGTGTGAACGCTAACGAACCTCCTTGAGTGCCTGAAGCGCGAGGTAGCGCTTCTTGTCATCAGTCTGGATGAGTTGAAGGATCGAAGGGAGGAAGGCTTCGACGTTTCCTGCGGTGATGTTGCCGGCAGCGAACGCAGCCGAGCGACGAACGTCCTCCGAAGAGGCAGAGAAGTGCTCAACGACCTTGGCAAAGGTCGCCGCCTCAGACCCGAGGTCACTGAAAAGGAAAGCGTTAAATAGATGAGCGTATGTTTTTGAATCAAAAAATTTGAGGAGGACTTACTTGGTGCGACCGATTTCTCCCAAGGTCAAGAGGGCCAAAATCAAGGAAGCCGGGGTGCTCTTAGCGGCCTGCGATAGCATGGAGAATCAGTCGCGAGTCTTCGCTCAAACTTAGAACATAACCATACCTGGATAATCTTGGAGTACTCCTCGACAACACCTGCGGCCAACTCTGGCTTCTCGCGAACGATAACGCCAATGCAGCGACTCGACGTGGCCAACGACTGCAGTCCGGTGCCTGATCCAGCCGAGTCGACGTTCTTCTTGACGCTGTCGGCCGACTGGCCCAAAACGGTGAGGATCGCTTTCGGCGAAGCTCCAGCGCGGATGAAAGCGGAGAAGAAGGCGAGGAGGGCCTCGAGCGAAGGGCCTTGGATGAGAGGCGACTGGACGAGCTGGTAGACGCGGGGAAGGAGGGAGGTCTGGACGTCACCAACCACAGAGGCGTCGCGGTCGAGAAGCGTTGCGACGGTGTGGAGGGCGAGAGGGAGGAGGTTGATGTCGGCGTCGTTGATGAGGGGCTGGAGGTCGGAAAGAAGAGCCTGTGACGTCGCTGCTGGTACGCCGCCTTCGGTACGGTTGAGGAGGGAGGTGATGCAGCCGAACGCAGCGACCTTGAGTGGTCGGTACACTTTGCGGAGGAGCGCCGACACCTCGATGAGGCACTCCTGCACCCACTCGTCGAACTCTGGGCCCTTGCAGACGGGGGAGGTAGCAACGTCGGCGACGACCTTGACGGCGACGAGTCGGGACGCCTCGTTGCGCAAACGCTCCTTGAGGAACGAGAGCGCCGTCTCGGACTCGGCAGAGAGCTGGTCTCCGGCATGGTACAGCAGGGCACCGAGGCACTGCATACCCTTGCCTTTAACCTCCTCGTCGGCATCCGAGCTTGCCAAGCGCTTCATCGTCGCCTCGAACACCGACTTGAGGTAGGAGGCGAAAGGAGGGGAAATGGGCTGGATAGTTGGCGAGACGGGACGGAGCACCTTGACGAGATCAGTCGAAGCGATGAAAGCCTCGGCCGCGATCTTGTTGAATTTGTCTCCAACGGCGGCGACGAGGAGAGGGACGAGTTTGGGGAGCTCGTCGGAAAACGTCTTGGCGTGGTGGGTGCGCACGAGGAGGCCGACAAAGGACAGGACGGCGATCTTGAGCTGGCTGGCGGCACCGGAGAGGCCGCTGTCGGAGGATTTGAGGGCAGCGTCAATGCGGGCGACGAGGGGAGCGAGCTGGGTTTCGAGACCGCCGTTGAGGACTGCGACGAGCTCGTGGAGGAGGACGAAGCCAGCCTGGCGTGTCGCGAGTGACTTGGCGCTGAGCTGCTTGATGATGGATTTGGCGATCGCTGGGGTCTGAGTGCGAAGCATGGCAATTGGTCTAAGAGCAGCCATTTGTAAGCCATCTGACGTTTGTTCTTTCAAGAGCTGAAGGCACTCACCCCTCGTCAATCTCCATCTGATCGGAGCTCCTCTTCCGCTTGAGCCTTCCATTCGACGACTCGGTCTCCTTGGCCGCGGTCGAGCCCCAGACCTTCGTCTGACCCAACAAAGTCGTGTATGATGCCCAGATCTCGACCTTGACCGTCTCCTCGCGTTCGCCAAAGCGGGCGATGAGGGCGGGCGAGACGGTGCGGTAGAAGTAGCTCAAGAGGTCGGAGCGGGTGAGCATGCATGTCGAGAGGAGTTTGGTAGCCGCTCGACGGACTTTCCACGACGTGTCGTCGTCGTCCGAGTACCTGAAGGGTTCAGATTGAGCAGAAGTCAGCTTCGGTGAGCACGTGGCGTTCCAAAGCGGCATCGTACTCGTCTCCGAACTCGTCATCCGAGCCATTATCTTCATCAGAGGCATCACCCATGTCCACATCCTCCTCATCGTCATCATCTCCAGCATAATTCTGGCGGCCAGGTCGACCAAGTAAGTTTGTGAGGCCAATGAAGAATCGGATGCTTTGCTTACGGGATCGTACTTGAGCAACGAGGTGCCTAGTTCGACAATCTCGTTCATCGAAGGAGCAACTTCGGTAGGACATTTGAGGACGAGAGCTTCGAGGGCCTATGCAGAGATTCAAGGGTCCCGTCAGTGAAAAGTGGTGCCCACGTGTGCCAGCTGAGACGAACCTGCAATGCAGCTTCTCGGAGCTCGTCGTCTTCCTTCTGCGACGCCTTGAGGATGAGCGGGACAATCTCGGCGGCCTTCTTTCCCATTTTCGTTGGCGCACTCCTGCGATGCCACCCAGCCAATTCTGTTAGCAGGGTGTATGGAGAGCTTGAGAGGTTTGAGGGACGCACTTGGCCAGGGCAGCGATGAGCGAGATGGACGTCTTGAGCTCCTCCACGTTTGAGCCCTTGAGCGACTTGACGGCGGCAGTGGCAACGAGATCATCGAAGAGCGCGTCATCGGAGGAAGCAGTCAAGATGGCTACGGGAGGGTGGTTCGTCAGTCTGCCACGTATTTACACGCACTGATAGAAAGGAGGAGGACGCACCCAAGGTTCCAACAGCACGCTTTCGAACGGCGGCACGACCATTGCCGAGGAGAGGAATGACGGCTTTGAGGATGGAGGATTGGAGACGGGGCAGGGACTTGATCGTCGCGTCGAAGCGCAAGATGATGTCGGCGATGAGCTCGAGGGAGTCGATCAAGAGTTCTGAGGAGGAGTCGGACTAGACGAGAGAATGACATGCGTCGAATTTGTTAGGCCAAAGAGAATAAAGAAGGAAAGCAAATCGACTCACGCTCTCGAGTTGCGTAACGACCTTTGGTGCGAGCTTGCCGCACGCGGTGATGGCGAGTTGCGATCCCGGCGTAATTTCCGAAACAACGGTTTTAAGGCCTGTTGAACGACAAAGCATGAGTTAATTCGTTGACAGGCAGAAGAAGAAAAAAGAGCCTGAGAACACACGCACCCAAAGAAGCGATGTCGCGCACGCCCTCGTCCTTGCTCGAGGTGTAGGTCACGAGACGGTCGATGATGGTTTGCGTTCGAGCTTCCGACACGTGCTTGATGAGCGACGCCAAACTGGTTACATTGAGACGAATATCAAGAGCCAAAGGGTCAGCATCTCGAAAGCCACGGACATGAGCTGCTGAGCTTCCCCTCTCTGAGCGCGCTCCGCATCAATCACCCGATAGAAAGTAGAACGAGCAACTCACGCCTTGACTGCCAAGTTCTTGACCTCTGCGTTCTGGTCGTTCATGAGGGCGAGCGCCTGCTCGACGATCGAGTGCTCGGTTGGCTCGTCGAGCGAGAACTGAGTGGATGGTTTGGCCCGGGCGTGGGAAGGAGGTGCAGGCGAATGGTCAGCTCTCCGACCTTGCTGAGAGACTCTCCAACATCTTCTTAAGTGAAACGAGTGCACAACACACCTGATCGCCGGACCTCTGCATGTCCGAGATGAGGTCGTTCAACGCCATGAACCTGGACGCGAGCGGACAAGCATCAGGTGAGCGAGGTGAAGGACGCGTCCACCGAACGACAACAGCAATGGGGTATGAAAACACACCTAAAGTCGGCGTCTGGGTTCTTCATCTGCGAGTCGAGGAGAGCGCGGCGAGGGCAGGTGCGGTGCTGTACGTCAGCTTCGAGCCGGAGCAGTGGACTGGGAGAAGGAGCACATACCTTGGACACGAGCTGCTGGATAGCATAGCTGTTCTTCTGAGATGAGCTCGAGTAGCTCATCGTGCACAGAAGACGCGAGTGCGAGGGCTGACAAGCACGAGCAACGAGCAACGAGCGCGACGAGGAGCAGCAGCGGAAAGATTGGAGTGAGTTACGCGCATCTCTGCTGCTCAAATCTCGATATAGAGACTTACGAAAGGGTTGGCGTATGTGACAGAAAGTAGTGAAAGAAAGGGGAGCAGGGAGTCCTCTCGGGTGTCGGTCCCTTCTGGGCGGCTTCGCCTCGAGCTGGCCCAAGTTGCGTCCAAGTTGCGTCCAAGTTGCCTCCACTCACTTCGCCCGCGTTGAGCTCGTCACGATCGCGGCTGGACGCGCCTCCCACGATGGCTCCCGAGCCAGATGGAGCAGACTCTGGCACGACATTCGAATCATTCCCGGCGGCATTCCCAGACGAGCCGGAAGAGGCGAAGGCGTTGAGCGCGCTGAAGCGACTCGGCGCGCTCCTGGGCGCCACTTCGTCGTCGACCCCTCCTCCTCCACCACCAGCGACGCCGGCCCAGCCACCACCACCACCATCAGCTGCACAGGAACCCATCCCGTTGCCGGCGCCTCCGCCTTCAGCAGCCACCTCGGCGTCGTCGGACCACGCGTCGCAACTCGCTCCTCCGACATCAACAAAGCACTCGCATTCGCATTCGCGCTCGTCCTCCGCTGCCACCAAGGCCGACGTTCCCGCTCGTCCACTTCCCGTTCCGTTCCCGTCGTCAGCCACCCCTTCTTCTCGCCCTCAGACCCCAGACTTCCCCGTCCTCCCGAATGGCCGCCGCATGGTGAGGCCTCTGCGTCTCTCCGGCGTTGCGCCCTCCGTCCGGCTCACCGTCGCCAACTCCGACAAAGGCGACCTCGTCCAGTCCGGATCATCGAGGTCTGTCGTTTCAGACTACCGCTTTGGGAACAGCGGCGACTCGATCTACGGCTCGCCCAGCGCGCACGATGGCTTCGGCTCGTCGCTCGCCCACCTCGGCGGCATCCCCGGATTCACAAACATCGGCAGCGACTTTGGTGGAGACGACTCGAGGAGCGTGAGGAGCATGTCGACCGTGGCAAATCACAGGCCGAGTGCCTCGGTCGCGCACATCTTCAGACGATTGCGCGGTGAGGTAAGCAACGAACCATTGTTTTGATGCCATGCCGCGAAACAGTGGCGGGGATGGACGCCAATCGTCCTGGTTCGCTGATTCATCTTCTTTGTATCATTCTAGGGCTTGAGTAAGGAGTACTGGATTAAAGACGACAGCTCGAAAGAGTGCTTCGATTGCAACACCGTCTTCACGGCATTCAGGAGGAAACATCACTGTCAGCCATGTTCTCGACTCCTTCGATCACTCAGGACTGTCCAGCTGACATTGCGGTCCCTCTTCTTCCCAGGTCGAATTTGTGGGCAAATCTTTTGCTCCAGATGGTGGCCTCTCTTCCCTTTCTTCAAAGTGAGAGCAACTCTGCTGACCCTTGCTCTTCTGATCAGCGCATCGAACATCATCTCGTCAGCGCGGTTCGGCAACCAGGGCTTCGTCCGCGTCTGCAACCTCTGCCTCAACATCATGGAAGAAGGCATCGACCCCGCACCTCCCTCCGAACCAGCGTCGCGCTTCCGATCCGGCCTACGCGAGTCCACCACGCTCACCATTTCAGCTCCACTCGAGGCGTCCGCCAGGCCCCCTCAGTCAGAGTTTGCGGCGAGCCACCTCTTTCCGAGGAGCGAGACGCCGTATGGATTTGCAGCGGGGAGTAAGAGCTATAGAGGGAGGGAGGAAGAGGCCGACGGGACCGTGTCTGGCTACGGTGCGCGGAACGGCGACGAAGCGGGAAGCGTCAGCTCGAGGGCGGCAACGCCAGGCGACTATTTTGACGAAGATGGGGCTTCGACAAGAGGTGGTGGGAGCCCAAACAAGCCCAAAGCTGGCGTCTTGTGGCTGGGGGAACCCCCAGTTCGTCCGTTTTCCCATTAGTTGTAGCACACGTGGCTGACCACGTGGCCGTTTTGCTCCATAGCCTCCAGCCCCGACGACCGCCGTTGCTCCCTTCCGAAGAGAGCTGGTGGGAGACGACCGAGGTCCGGACGCAGTCGATGGCCTCGGAATATCGAACACAGCAATCGCGCTCGAGGACGACGTCGAATCCGGTCGGGAGAACGATAGTGCCGAAGCGTCACCGGAGCGAGTCGAGGGCATCGGCTCGCCGATCTTGTCTCAGCTATCGATGGGAATCATCAAGGAAGCGAGTCCTGATGAAGAAGCCGAAGCGTCCGCTACTCCCGTCACGGCCACCGGACCGCCAAAGCCTTTCCCGACCTCGTCTTCACCACCCAAGGAGCTTTCAGCGCCATCGCATCCCTCCATGGAACCTTCCCATTCTCCTCAAATCCCACCACCGTCGTCTTCAGGTTCGTCACCCCAGGTTCTTTCGTCGGACTTCGTCGTTCCGAGTCCCGATCCGGATCGACCAAACCTCGACTTCGTACACGCCGCCAGCAGTGCGGCCTCAGTCGACTATCTGGATCGACCGGAGACGCCAGCGGCACTTCCGTCAATAACAACCCAGTACCTTCGGAAGATGCTTCTCCAGAGCCTCGAGCGCGCCGGTATCCCGAATCCTCGCGCATGGGAGAACGAGCTCATGAAGTTGCTCGTCAAGATCGCCAAATATTCGGCGCCGAATGTCCAGAGCGGCGACAGCATGGATGTGCGCGAGTATGTCCGCATCAAGAAGATCCCCGGTGGCCACCCAAGGGACTCGGAGTACCTCGACGGGGTCGTCTTCACGAAGAATGTCACTCATAAGGGCATGGCGCGGCACCTTTCGAATCCGCGCATCATGCTGTTCTCCTTCCCGCTCGAGTACCAGCGCGTGGAGAACCAGCTCATGTCGATCGATCCCGTCATCCAGCAGGAGAAGGAGTACCTCCGCAACCTCGTCACTCGGATCGTCGCTCAACGTCCCCACGTCATCCTCGCCGAGAGAAACGTGTCGCGAATCGCTCTCGAGTACCTCATGGAAGCGAATGTTGCCGTCGCGAGGAACGTCTCGCCGGAGGCCATCGCCGCTGTCGCCAGGTCGACTCAGGCCGACATCATCTCGTCGATGGACAAGCTTGCACTCGAGCCAAGACTCGGGCGGTGCGCGTCCTTCAAGATCCAGACGTTCGTCCACTCGCTCATCCCCGGCAAGCGAAAGACCCTCATGCGGTTTGACGGCTGTGCGAGGGATCTTGGGTGCACGATCCTCCTTCGCGGCGGCACGATGGAGGTTCTGACGAAGGTCAAGCGCATCGTCAACACGATGGCTTTTGTCGCATATAACGCCAAGCTCGAGGCTCATCTCTTCCGAGACGAGCTAATCGTCCCTCTCCCACTCGATACCGCCCAGCCTCTACGACCAGTGGAGCTGATCGAGGGTCGCGAGCTCCGTCTCGACAGCGTCGCCGCCCAGGACCGCGAGCGCATCTCCAACGACATCGCTCGCGCTCTCTACCCGTTCCAGACCACCGCCCTTTCAGCTTCTCCCCTCGTCAAATTCCCGCCGCCTTACGCTCTCGCCAGGCTGAGCGAGGAAGATCGTCGCGTGACGGCGTTAAGGAGGCTTCGCGAGTACGAGGAGACGGAGCAGATCATCCAGGAGGAGGAGACGGCGGCCCGCCAAGAGTCAGCTCTTCCGACGAGCTCATCGTCAGCTTCGTTGATCAGCATGGGCTCTGGCAAGAGTCGAGCCGTTTCTTTCTCCGAGAAGCACGTCCCGTCAATCGATGACGCGATGAAGGTCCTCCAAACCCCTCAAGACGTCGCGCGGATGTCCGAGTTTTCTGAAGCGGAGGAGCGCCACGCCGAGCAACTCGCCGTTTGGAACACGTACAAGAGCCAGACGAGCGTCAGCCTCGACCCGGAGGAGCACCAGAAGCTTTTCGTGCTCGAATCCCTTGCCTGCTCCCAGACGGATCGACTCTGCACGCCGCCGGAAGTACAGACCATCACGTTCTACGGCGAAAACGACGTCACGCTGGGCCAGTACATCGAGCGAGTTTGTCGAGAGGCTGGAAAGACTTGTGCTGCTCCCGCTTGCCAGCGTCCGATGATCATGCACTGGAGGCGATGGGTGCACGGCCAGTATCGTGTTTCGATCATTCCCGAAGTTGTGAGTACTATCAGAATTTGTCTTTCCATCTGTGTATCTGACGTTCGAACTTCGTACAGCACGTCGTCGACCTTCGACACCCGGAACTCGAGGGCCAGATCGTCATGTGGAGCTGGTGCAAGCTTTGTATGGTCGGTTCGGAACAGGCGGCAATGTCGGAGGACACGTATCGGTTGAGCTTTGGGAAGTACCTCGAGCTCTGTTTCTATCCTCAGGACCTCTTCCGCGCCGACCGCCGGTGCGAGCACAACGCCCACCTCGACCACGTCAGGTACTGGTCGTTTCGAGGCATCACCTTCCAGATTACCGTCGAGACGATCGATCTTCGCAACGTCATCCCCCCGCCCTTGGGTCTCAAGATTAAGCCAGAGAAGCAGCTTCAGCTCCGGAACGAGGAGTACATCACCGTTCTCAACAAGAGCACCGCCTTCTGGGACTCGATTCTTCATCGCATCGTCTCCTTCAACTACGACCTCGTTTCCGCCGATCGCCTCGAGGAGTCGCATACCGCCATGGACGAGCTCAAGATCAAGTGCGAGGTGGATCGACGCGCCATCGTGAAGCTCTTGGAGAAGACGTACGAGGAGGCTCAGGCCACGAACGGGACCGAGATGACTAGCGTGCGGCGTGCGCTTCAGAACAAGGCTGTCGAGTGAGCTCAAATATCTTCTTAATGGGCTTTTTTTTTCTGGAGATCTGACCCCACTTTTTTCAGGTGGGAAGGGGAGTTTTCTGCTTTCGAGCAGCGGATCATTCCGACCGAGAAGGACGTCCGCCGACTCACCACCGTCCAACTCAAGCGCCTGTTCTCTGACGCAACGCTTCCTACTTCGCCGGAACGACGGACGACATCAGCACCTGGATTGGCGCCCTCGATCGAGCTCGACGAGGAGAAGCAGGATGCTTGCGAGCTGGAGTCGAACTCGTCAGCCGCCGACAGCTCGATTTCCAGCTCGGTAAGCTCTCTCACCTCCCTCACCTCTGAGGAGCTAGGTAGCATACAGGATGGCTTCCGATCACGCCTCACAAAACCTCCTTCCTCGTCTTCGTCCGGAGTCCCATCTTCCACGTCATCCCCCTCGTCGTCCCTCCTCCTCAGTCCCAATCTCGATCTCAGTGCGCTCAACTCGACCGACAACGACAGCGACTCCACTCTCTGCGCTCCCTCCAAGCCACGGAATACCACTCGAATCGCTTCGCCGTTCATCCGGCGCAGGAGCCTGATTATCGAGGACACGAGCGGAGCCGAGAGCGACCAAGACGTCACGCCATCTCGCCGCCGACCGCCTGCGCCTGGCGTCGCCAACCTCGTCAGCTTCTTCTCCGACGGCGGCAAGGATTCCGCCTCAGACAACCCCAGCGCTCCCTCCCCGAGTCGACCTCTTCTTCGCCGTGGAGTGACCGACAAGCCGCGCTCCAACAGGCCACGTCAGACGCTCGACGTCTTCTCCGATGGCGGCGGAAGCTACGCTCGCAACGTCGGCGTGGCTCATCTCTCCAGCAAGTCTTTCGCGGAAAAGCCCAGTCGCATTCCGGCTCGGAAGGATGTGAAAGGAAACTCGCTCGCCAAACTGTTCGACCAACCTCCAGGTGATGAGCTTCGCCCTTCCATGGCTCGAGCGTCTTCGCATTACGGACGTCTCGTTACCTCTCCCACTCACTCTCGCTCGTCTTCAAGACCGGCGTCGCGCGCAGAGTCTCGAGCAGGTCGCTCTCGCGAGAATTCCGACAAATCGACGGTGCATCCTCCTCGTCCAACGCTGTCAGCGGCAAGCTCGTCTCGATCGCTCAAGGGCAAGGGCAAAGATCATCCAAACGGAAGCCGAGACGTCGACACTGCTTCCGTCAGCTCGAAGGCTTCAAAGTCCTCCAGAGACCTAGGCTTGGCACGTCCGACGACGAGCTCAGCCAACAAGGCGCACGGTGTTCGACGCCGAGTTCCTAGTAGTGGGACGTCAGGTCACCGAGTCTCGACCATCGCGAACCACTTCAACAAGATGTCTCGCGAGGCGGAGAGGGAGCACCAACGAAAGCTCTCGCTGTTCCGCAACAAACGCGCTCGTCCAGTCGCCATCGCCCACTCGACGATCCAGGTCTTTGACAACGTCCGAGACGCGGTCAAGGAGGACTCCGACGACGACGAGAGCAGTCATTCGAGCGGGAGCGATGGAGCCGACGACGAGCACGACGAGGAAGAGGAGCAGCCCGAACCCGACGAGGATCGCAAGGTCGACGCTGCTCCTGTAAGGCGAGGACCTTCGGAGACCTCAGCAGTCTCGTCCAAAGAGAGCTTTGTTTACGAAGGGAACGATGCTCATACGTCGATTGCCGAAGCTCTTCTGCACCACCCCGTCGCCAGCGTTCCCAAGGAGATCGTAGGTGCCTCAGAAGATGACGCCTCGCGAACAGATGGGCAGGAGCTCGAGCCACCTTCGGTACCTACCTCACCTCGCCTCGATGGTGCGGCATTTCCGAGGATGTCGGAAGGCGAGTCGAGCGGGAACGAGCGCGGGAGCATCATCAAGGCCATTTCCAACCTTTGGAGCTACCGTGGAGGCGATTTCACGCCCCTGGATTACCCTTTGTGAGCTGCAAAATGTTCTAGTTTGGCTGTTGTTGTCTGTTTATTGACCACATTGGTTCCTCAGGCACCCGAGCGAGCACATCTTCGCCGACAACCCGATCTTAGTGCGAGAGGACGAGCCTAGCTCCATCATTGCCTTTGCTTTGAGGTGAGCTTCGACGACGTATACTCAAGCTAGAAAGATGTTTATGCTTTTTTTTCGACCAAAGTTCCAAAGCCTACCGAGACAAGCTCAAGGAGGACGACATGGCCCACGTGATGGAGCGAAGTGAAGCTTTCATGCCTGACGAGACCCACCCGGCCGATCGGAGCACCAGCTGGGGGCTCTTGGACCTTCACGAAGGCACTGATGCCGAAGAAACTCTACGAAAGCCCGAGGCAAAGCATTTCCGACTCCGTAAGTGCCCTCTTTCACCGCTTTCGAAACGTCTGACCGTTCCTTTCCGAGCAGAATTTGAAGAGGGAACGACGAAATTCTTCTGCAAGATCTTCTTCGCTGAACAGTTTGACGCTCTGGTGAGAAAAGCTCTTCTCGAGTGCCCCAAGAATCGCGTCTGACGCGTTCTATTAAAGCGTCGCAACTGCGGCTGCTCGAGCCAATTCATCGAAAGTCTCGCTCGCTGCGTCAAATGGGACTCGTCTGGCGGCAAATCCAAGGTAGACTTCATGAAAACGAGAGGTAAACACCTTTCTCGAATCCTTTTGGACCTGCCGTCTGATTTGATTCGCTTCAGACGACCGTTTTATCATCAAAGAAGTCTCGCGCCTGGAGATGGACGCCCTTCTTCGCTTCGCACCGGCGTACTTCAGCTACATGAGCAAGAGTCTCTTCCATGGTGTTTGTCTCCATTGCTTCATGCTCAGTTAATTCCTCTAAAGAGTTTTCACCCACAGCTGCCTACCATTCTCGCCAAGATCTACGGACAGTACCGCATCAGCTTGAGGAACCCGACGACGGGCAAGGTCGTTCGCTTGGACGTTCTCGTTATGGAGGTGTGCCGGTTTTTTTAGCTTCATGGTACCTTAGGGACTGACGTTTCCTGCGCAGAACCTGTTTTATGAGCGCCAACTGACTCAGGTCTTCGACCTCAAGGGATCGACGCGCAACCGCCACGTCCAAGTCTCTCCAGATCGACCAAACGAAGTTCTTATGGATGAGAACCTTGTTGAGAGTAAGGCAGAAACCTATTTGACCACGGCTCCAGTTGCTGACCACGACGATCAGTTTCCTACAAGAGTCCGCTCTACGTCCGCGAAGCATCGAAGCGCTTCATCAAGGCCGCAGTCTACAACGATAGCCTCTTCCTTTCGAACCTCAGTGAGCTATCAAGATGCCCTCTCACCCGTCACATGAGATCTAACCCCATTTTACAGATGTGATGGATTATTCGCTTGTTGTTGGAGTCGATTCGGTGAAGCAAGAACTGGTCGTCGGCATCGTCGGTTCGTGCCCATTCATTGTTCACTAGCCAACTCGACAGCTGGCTAACTTGGGTGCTTAGATTTCATTCGGACCTATACCTGGGACAAAAAGCTCGAAAGCTGGGTCAAAGACACCGCGTTCTTGGGAGGTAAGCGGTGAACCCCTTGGAGGAGCTAGCGCTGGCTGCTGACATTGGTTGTCCAGGCGGTTCCTCCAAACCAGGAGGACCAACGATCGTGACGCCAAAGAGTTACAAAAATCGCTTCCGTGCCGCGATGAATGACTACTTTTTGCTTGCACCAGATCCTTGGTTAGTTTCCTCTACCATGTATCACTTGCCCAGATTGACAAAGGTCGCCGAATCTAACCCAACTTCTTTCTCCTTATCCAGGCTGCACCAGACGTCACTTTTACCACTCTACTCCAAATTCACGCCGGACGCGAAGGAGTTGTTCGCTACGAAAGAGGCCTTCCACCCCCTTCCGGAGAAAGCACCTGTTGCCGCCCCCGCCGCCGCTACATGATCGCACATCATTCCCCCGTCTTTGTTTTCAAACCTTTTAGCAGTTCCCCATGTCAAACTTGTTGCTAGAAATAATAGTTGCTCCGTTCTCAAGTCTTTCTAAAGCTTCGAATCTTGCTCGCGATCGATGGAAGCGAGAGAAGAGGCCCCGATTCAATCAGGCCAGTTTTTGTGATTGGAACAATTATACACGTTGAACGCTGCTACTTCTTCCTGTCCTGAAGACTACGGTGCCACAGCTACGTAACGACTGGAGAGAGGTTTCCGACGACTGCCGGCGGCCGAGCTGGGACGACTTCCTTGAGGAGGTGGTGGTCCATTCGGTCCCGTCGAAGCACTGCGAGCAGGTGGCGGTCCAGCAGATGGTGGACGAGATGTTGGTGGAGGTACTGGACGGAACTGCTCCGGGTTGGCGGCTGAGCGATGGATGTCGTGGAGGTCGGCAGATGTCTTCGATCGACTCAACGGAGGGGCGCTAAGCTGGCCCGAGGTAGGAGGTGGCCCAGCGGGCTCCTCCGACATGCCTCTAGGTGGCGGCATGTGTGCTCGAGCAGCCCTGGTGGGAGAGGCGGTTTGCGCTCGTGGGGGAGGCGCTGCCACGACGGGCGCAGGGGTGTCGCCAGCCTGAGAAGCGAACGATGTAAGCTTACTAGCCTATTTGTAAGAGGGCGAGAGACTCATCTTACCTTCTTATTCACCCAACGTTTCTGGACGGGATCGTACTGGAAGGAAGTCTCCTCGCCGAGCTTGGCGCGAATCGGCCCAGCTCCGGGTTGAGGTGAAGCCTCTCGCTTGAACCATCCTCCGAGCCAAGAACGAGACGGCTTGATGCCTTTTGAAGAGGAAGTTAGTCAATCAAACATTGAAGTCAAAGGAAGAAGTTACACACCTGGGTCACTTGCAGCCGCTTCCAAAGTCGGCTTCTCCTGAGCCTTGGGGGGCGCCGCCTTCGCTGGGGCTTTTGCGGGCGACTTGCCAGCGTTGCCCTCCTCAACGTCGTCCTGCTCGTCGATAGAGTCAAAGTCTGGCTTGCGAGACTTGCTGTTCCCGAGCCCCAGCTCGTCAAGCTCTTGCTGCGTCGTCGTTCGACGGTGCGACTGCTGCTGAGGCGGTACGACGTAGTTGGCCGGCGTCGGCGACACAGCCGGAGTGAAGTTGGCCATGGGCGAAATGAATCCGCCTTCGTCCTCGTCGAAAGACTGCTCGACAGCGGAGAAGGTGGGCGGTGGGCGCAAAGTCGACTGCTCCTTGGCTTCCCCTGCGTTGGCCCCCCATCCCGAGTCATTCGAATACGCCGAGTTGGTGTAGTCGTAAGCCGAGGTCTGCTTGCCCGATTGGTCCTGGATCTCGCGAGGGGTCTCGTCTACAGGAGACCTCGAGCCTGGCGTGATGGACGGCGGAACATACGCCTGCCATGGTGGGGGAGCGTTCGGGTCGTAGTTGTACCCGGCGAAACCCAGAGACGACGATCGCGAGTGATGGGTCTTGAACGGAGCGCGCTTCACAGGAGGAGGTCCCGCAGCCGGTGCTGGAGCTAGGGCTGGCGCGGGGGCCAGGGTGGGAGGCTGAGAAGTGAGGGCGGCCGCCGAGGCAGGACGCGACGGAAGACCGCCGGTGGCGATGGCGAGGTCGCTGTGGGACTGGGTGCGAGAGAGGTTGCCGGAGGTGCTCCCCGGAGAAATTGAGCTGTAATGGGAGAAAGGCCCAATCGCGTTCGCTGTCCCTTGCTTCGCCGCTTCCGCCTTGACGACGTCTTGGGGCGACAAATCCCCTTCGCCGGCGACGAACTTGGTGAAGCGCCCCTCCAGGCCAGTCCAGAGTGAATCGATAGTGGGTCGAGGGACCTTGCGGGCGATCCAGGATGCACCCTTGTCGTGTCCAGGTGCTGCCACCACTCGATCGGAGAGCGCCTTCACCTCGGCGACCAACCTCGAGTGGTAGTAGGGCGAAGGCTTCGTCGCAAGCTTGAGGGTGCTGGCGATGGCGTCGGTGTACCTAGAAAACGGTCATAGAAGTCAGAACGGTTGAAAAGCTCGCAACGAAGAAGCTCACTTCTGGGCCTGCGAAGCTTGCCCCGCATCCATGAGGCAGGCTGCGTGGTAGAGCTTGAACGCCTGGAGGTGCGGGAAACCGACAAACGGCTCCTGACCCTTGACGGCGGGGATGAGCGAGAAAGCAAACTCGACGAGCTCAGTGAGCTGGATGCTCTCCAAATCGGCGCCTGCGTGGCCCGTTGGCGTGGGGGGCTCCGAGCCGACGAGCGAGAATCTGGCGTTGGGAGCGCCGACTCCTCCGAGGGCCGAAGTGGATGGAGAAAGAAGGTAACTAGAATGACGAGAATGGATCAGAATGATGAAGAGAGCGAGGATGAAACTTGTTCAACTCACCAGACATGAGCAGCATCGATCCAACCATTCGCCTTCAGAGTATCACCCAAAGCGGTCAACGTAGCCGAATCGCCCGAAGTCCTGTTGGCGACGATCATCGCTACAGTCTCCTGCCACTTCTCGAGTACCGTCTCTGAGAGGTCGGCCTGCGGCGGCGAATCAGGGAAGGCCGGAGAGATGGGTGAGGGGGCTCGAGCGATGAGGTTTCCGACGGCCGAGGCTGGGAGGAGGTGAAGCGAAGGAAGCGAGGAAGGAGGGGCGGCCAGCGGGCGAGGAGGTACAAATTGTTGCACTGCTCGAGAATGTGATGAGTATCTCAAGATGAGGGCGTAAGCATGGGTATGACGCACCAGACTCGCCGCCAAATCCCGCAAACATGCTGTAGGCAACACGAAGTCCCTCGCGTCCGTTCGACTCGATCACCGAGCCGTTCGGCTTGGGCGTAAGCTCCGACCTCAAGAACTCCGTTACGACGTCCTTCCAGCAGTCGGTGTCAACGCAACTCGAAATGACGAACGCGTGCGCCCACATCTTGTGGTCGAGAGCGTACTTCACCGCCTTGCGACGCTCGCCGCGAAGGAGAAGCGCTGTCATCTCGTCGAGGTTCGACGGCGTCACGGCGTAGTTGACAAACGGTGCGTTGGATCCCGTTCCCATCGGTGACATGGGAGTAGAGGCCAGCTCTGAAGCGAGAGGGAGATCGGCGTCGCTCAACTCGGAAGACGTGGTGTTGGGTACGAAGATGGAGCGAACAGCTTCGTCGATCTTCGGCCTGCGTCAAAAGGTTACAGGTCAGCGTGCTAAGAAAGAGACAAAAACTAGATACAGGAGGACCCACGTTCCGCTGAGCTTGCCCTCGTTCTCGATGAGCGTCTTGACGAGCTTGACGAGAATCACCCTCGCCCCAAGCTTGCGCTCCTTCTCCTTCGACTCGCGGGTAGGCTGGGACTGAGGCATGCCGTAACCAGTATGCTGACCGGCAGATTGAAGACTCTGCACCTCCTGCTCGATCTCCTTGACTCGACCCTCGAGCCACGTGACAGCCTCCTTGCGCTTCTTCCCAGCGTTCGCCTTGCCGCCGTCCATGAAGATGGGTCCAGGGAAAGACGTGCTCTCCGTTGCGGGGTACGAATCCGCCAGCTTGCGGATGTGGACTGTCGAAGGGGTCGACGGCTCCTCGATCGTTGGCGCACCACCGTAAAGAGACGTGTCCATCCCATAAGCAGGCCTCGACTCGTTGGGGAAGACGAGAAGCATACGACCGCCGAATCCAAATGAGACGACAGGTGCCGAGCATCGATCGAGCCCGAGGTCGGCCATCTGAATGCCGTTGGCGTTCGTCGTCGTCTGATGCTGCTGGACGGCTGCAAAGGGCGTTGCAGGAGGCTGTGGCGATCCGTTGGGGTCCGTCGACGGGAGGATATCGAAGCTCGCTCTGCGTACAGCGTTTGACGAGGGCTCGCTCGTCGGTGGGGGAAGGTAGGAGCCGCCGTAGGTGGAATAGCTGGGAGATGCGGCTGGCTTCGATCCGAATCCGTCGTGGCCGAACGTCGCGTATGGGTCAGCAGGGCCGGGCTGAGGAGCGTAGCTGCCGTAAGTTGCTGCACCAGGAGCCTGGGAGGATTTTCTGGGCGACAAAGGGGTGGCGGCCTTCTTTGGTGAAAGGTACCCAGCGCGCTGACCGTTCGTATGATCGGGGGTGTGGGTGCGAGGCGGAGG
The DNA here is from genome assembly GCA_024364755.1 of Pseudohyphozyma bogoriensis. NCBI lineage: Eukaryota > Fungi > Basidiomycota > Microbotryomycetes > Chrysozymaceae > Pseudohyphozyma > Pseudohyphozyma bogoriensis. The sequence goes on from JALBUQ010000069.1 coordinate 49,350, forward strand.
CTGAGCGTAAGGCGAAGCAGCTCTCGGTGGTGCCGACATGCCGTACGGCGAGGCGCTCCTTTGCGGAGGAGTGTAACCGTAGGGCGACTCGTTGGCTGCAGGCGCTTGAGAAGCGATCGGAGGAGGGCCGTAGCCGAGGCTCGAAGGAACAGCGGAGTAGGGAGACTCCTGAGTGGCTGTCGAGGGAGCGTACGAGTCGTACGCGTTGGCGTCGGGCTGGCCGTAAGAAGATGTTTGGGCGTGAGGTGGAGCGGCGAACGGCGACGCTCCTTCCCGCTGCAAAAATCGAAAAGAGCAGGGTCAGCTCACAGTCATTGCCCGAAACAGAAAAGAGCGCCTAACCTCGCCATAACCGTAGCCAGTGTTTCCGTAATCGGCGTACTGCTCCTCTCCTTCGGTCACATTGACCTCCGCCGTTGAAAGATCGTTCTCTCCATGACCAGCGCCGTAGCCCTCATATCCAGCCACGTAATCGTACCCGTTCCCAACCTCTGAAGTTCCCGTCCACTCGCCATAGTTCGATCCTGACGTACTCGTCGACATACCGCCTTCGTGGTTCGCATCAAAAGCGTGGTCGTTGGCCGACGACTCGAACACGTTGTCCTCGTCGAAGTTATACTCCTCGACGTCGGGCTCGGGCTGGACGTCTGCCTCGGGAGCCGCAGGCTGCCACGGCGCAGGAGGCTCGTAAGTCGAGCTGCCTGAAGCTGGCGGCTCAGGCTGGTACACGTTGACCTGAGGAGGGGGAGCTGGCTTCGCTTGGGCTTTCGGTGGAGCAGGGACTGGCGCCTGGGCCGCAGGAGCGGCTTGGGGAGGAGGCGGCGCGTGAACTTGAGTTTTTGGCGGAGGTGGTTGAGTGGCTCGTGGAGGAGGGGCCGCGTGAGGTGACGACGGGGGAGCAGTCGCTTTTGGAGGCGGTGCATAAGTCGGCGTCTTGGGCGGGGGAGGAACAGCAGCGGCCGCTTTCGGTGGAGGAGTTTGAGGTTTGGCCGGAGGCGGTGCTGACACCTTACGCTGGATCGCAGGAGGAGCGACGGCAGCTGGCGGTGCGGGCTGAGCCGAGGCCGAGACTGGGTGCAACGGAGCGCTCGGCTGGGGCAGAGGCGAAGCGGCAACCTGTCCCGGTTGAGTACGAGGTGGAGGCGCGTACGGCGAAGGCGGGCTGACCTGAACCTTGGGCTGCTCGCTGGCAGGAGCTGGCGCCGACGGCTTGCGCTGAGAGGGAGGAGGAGGGGCGGTGTACGACGGAGTCGAAGGGGGAGGCGCTGGTCGAGCTTGCTGCTGCTGGATCGCGGGAGGGGGAGCGTAAGGCGACTGAGGAGGGGCGGCGGCGAGGGACTGCTGAGCTGGCTGGGGCGGGCTGAACGTCGCTTGAGGGGTTACGCTCTCCGCTCCATATTCCCAATCCACTTCTTCCGCATCGAGCTCTTGCTTGACCTCTGGGCTCTCCAGGCTGATCTCGGCACTCTGCTCGCCGAACCAGTCATCCTCAGCTTCCTCCTGGATCGCCGTAGGCGCCTCAGCCACAGGTGGAGGAGCAGGCACGGCACCACGCTTCAACTCGGGAGATGGCGACACGACAGCGACCTGAGGAGCAGGGATCGTGGCTTTCGCCGCGGGTGGAGGCTGGTAACGGCTCGTCGCCTGGGGAGGCGGACGCACGTGACTTGGCGGAGCGACGGCGGGCGTTGACTGAGGGAAGTAACTCGCCTGCTCGTTCTGCCTGCGATCTTGCTCCTGCTCCCAAGTACTCGACGAAGGCGGGAAGTTGGGAGTGACGGGACTCTCCGACACAGCGGCTGCTCGAGCTGCCGCGTCATCGTCGTGCTGCTTCGGCTGGTCCAGCGCCAACTCGTTGTCCGAAAGCGTAAGGTCCCAAGCGTCCTCTGTGAAACCCAAATCAAAATAAGTCAGCTATCCAGCCACGTCATCTGATCACATCGAAAGCCGCAAGACAGGACAGAACGAAAACCACGCACCATCTGCTTCCTCTCCCGCTTCTGCCTCTTCAAACGTCGCATAGCCTCCATTCTGGACACCAAACGTCGCATACGTAGTCGGAGGCGAACGGTAGCCCGCCAGCGAAGAGCCCGCGGGACTCGACGTGTGTTGGCCTGCAGAGGCGCTTGGCGACGTGGCGCGGTTGTACGACGTGACCGGGGGTGCGACCAACGGCGGTGAGGCGAGAGGGGGTGCCACGGAAGCGCTGAGCGGCGAAGCTAGCGATGGCGTGGCTTTCTTTGGAGGAGAGGCGACGGCTGCAACTGGCGTCGATGCTTTGGGAGGCGGAGCGACGGGAGTCGACGCTTTCGGTGGGGGGAAAGCTGGCGACTTGGCTTTTGGAGGAGGAGCGAATGACGGAGTCGCCTTTGGAGGTAGGGGAGCGACGGCAGCTACGGGTGGAGGAGGGGGCGGAGGTGTCGGCTCGCGAGGAGGAGGAGGCGTCGGCTCACGAGGGGGTGGGGGAGTCGGTTCGCGCGGAAGAGGAGGGGTCGGCTCGCGAGGAGGTGGAGGAGTGGGCTCGCGAGGCGGCGGAGGAGCGAGTTCAGGCTCAGGCTCAGGCTCGGGCGATGGCCAGCGCTCCTCCTCTTGCTGGTGGAGTTGCGGGTAGTACGCCTGGGGAGCGAAGTTTTGCTCGTCGGAAGGTGGAGCAGCGTAGGCGGATGCTGAGCCCGGGCGTTCGGAGTAGTGTTGCTCTTGGGACTGCTGAGGAGCGTATGGGTCGTAGGCAGCGTCGGCGGGTGCTTCAACGCCAGCCTCAGGCTGCTCAGGCTGCGGTTCAGGCTCGGGATAGTACTGGTTCGTCGCCCTGTCGTAGTAGTAGCCGGGGTAGTGTGGCGGCTCGTACTCGTCCTGAGGCTGCTGCTGCTGCTGCTCGTACTCCTGAGGCTGTTGCTGTTGCTCGTACGCGCCAGATTCGTCCGCGGGAGCTTCCTCTTGGGGTTGGTGCGCAGGGTCGGGGAGGTAGCTGTTGGTCGCCCTGTCGTAGATGTAGCCTGGGTAGTATGGCGGCTCCTGCTCCTGCTCCTGTTGAGGCCATCCCTCGCCGTAGCCCTGCTGAGACTGATCCCACGCCTGCTGTTCCTGCCCCTGTTCGTAGCCCTGCTGCTGCTGCTCATACCCAGTCGCGTCGCCGTTGCCGTTCCACTGGCCCTCCGTCGTCCCGCCCTCTTGGGCCTCGCCGGTGCCATAGTCCTCAGGCCAGCCCTCGTTCGCGTTGGGGTCGGGCAGATAGCTGTTGGAGGCGCGGTCGTAGACGTAGCCGGGGTAGTAGGGCGGCTCGACGAAGCCATCGTCGGCCTGCTGCTGCTGCTCCTGGCCCTGCTGGTACTGCTGCTGCTCGCCGTGCTGCTGGTTGTACTGAGTCGCATCGTAGCCAGCCTGGGCCCAGTCGGGGTTGGACGAGTGGTTGGCGCCATAGTGGTGCTCGCTCTGCAGCGGCGGGGGTTGATCGAACGCGGCGAGGTTGGAGCGGTTGATCTCGGGCGAGTCGGGCTCGTCCTCCTCGAACACGGTCTGGATGCCCTGCTGGGAGGCTGGGGACGAGTGGGACGAGTTCTGGGAGAAGTAGTGGGAGGGCGAGAGCGGGTGGTGCGAGGCTGTCGACACGTCGCCGGCCGAGAGCTGGTTGAAGAAGTCGCCGCCGCCGCTGGACGAGTCGCCACCGCCAAAGAGCTGGGCCGCATTGCCGACGGACGAGAGGTTCTTCCGGTGTTGCTGCTGCTGGTGCTGCTGCTGCCGCATCCGTGACGGACTGGCGAGGGAATGGGGACGTCAGCGCGAGGGCTCAGAGGTGGAAGTTCAGTCGGCGCGAACGCGAAGGCGAGCACTTACTCGGGCGGAGGCATGGCTGGCTCACAAGCTGTCGAGGCCGTGTGCCGCCAAAGAATAGATTGACCGGAAAAAGTAGTGAAAGAAACGCGGGCGGGCGAGCAGCGACGACGCAGGAAGCCAGGCCCGAAGGCGTGGAGCCCGTCAGACGCCAAGTTGGTTGGGCCTCGACTTTGGCGCCACTCTCTGTCGCTCCGCCCGACCACTCGCATCCGCCAATTTTAGTGTAATTTGTGTGGTTGCTTCTTCTGTTGTGCTCTGTACACCCTCAGGGGCTACCCGTTGGAGCAGCCGTCAGCGACCGTCAACACCGACGACCCGTGCAGCCCCGGCGACCCACACACGACCCGGATCGTGATCTCCTCAACCTCGCACCATCTCCCGTGCTCGTCCTGCTCGCTCAAGTCACGGTGCCGTAACACCAGCCATCGTCGTCGGCTGCTCCTTCCACCCTCGTCCCGCCTCGCCTCGCGGCGCCCACCTCGCGCACCCTCCACACGCCGTCGAGCGTCATCCCCCCGGCTCTCGCCAGACCTCAGCATGCATCGCACGACGCCCATTCTCGCACCACCGCCGCCACGAGCAGCCAGCGGGACCAACAGGCTGCCCGTCATTGCCCGTCGCCGCACCCTCTCGCTCGCCTTGCCCGCCGCATCGGGGCCCTACTCGAAGCCGTTCGCCCCGCCGGCGTACCTCGCACACTCGTCCTACTACCGGTCCTTCTTCACCACCCCGCCAGAGGACACTGACCTCTTCGGCGAACCCAAAGAGAACAGGGTCAAGCTCAGCGAGGGCCTTGCCTCGGTCGACGACGCCGCCCCCAGCCCCGTCATCCTTCTGCCAACCTGTTGGGACAACGAGGACCGCTGTGCCTTGATCGACGTCTCGACCGATGCTCTCGGCTGCTCGTTCGGTGGTAGTGCCAAGTACGGCGACAGAGAGTGAGTCTCCATGCTGTCGGACATGCGCGAGCGAGCCCCAAGCTCCCGTACTCGACGGGTTGCGCTGATCACTCCTGTGCTTGGTCCAGCGCCGCCGCCGTCCGTGCGAACCGACCCATCCCCCCACAAACTGGTATCTACTACTTCGAGGTCCACATCGTCAACGCCGGCGCGAAAGGGTTCATCGGTAAGTCCACAACAGCTCTCCCGCTCATGTCACGCTTGCGCTGACGTGGCTTCCTTCCTTTCCTCTCTCGCAGGTGTCGGAGTCTCTCATCGCTCCGTTCCGCTCTCACGCCTGCCAGGTTGGGAGCCAAACTCATGGGGCTACCATGCAGATGTTTGTCACGTTTTGTGTCGTCTTTGTTTGGCCCTGCGGAGCTTAACCGGGGTTGCTTCGTTCGTCCAGGACGGCTTTTCCTTCTCATCGCGAGGAACTGGGGTACCGTACGGTCCAAGGTGTACCACTGGCGACGTGGTAGGGTGTGGGATCGACTTTACGGCTCATGAGTACCACCCTGGGGAAGAGAGCGTTGCAGGGAGATGCTTCTTCACGAAGAATGGAGAGTGGCTTGGTGCGCACCCGCATCGTCAGTCAAGCCGAGACTCACTTCTGACTCTGAACTTCCATTTAGGCTACGCATTCGACGTTTACGGAAAGCTTTATCCCTCGGTAGGACTGAGAACCCCAGGCGAGATTATCAGGGCCAACTTTGGATCCGAGCCGTTCAAGTATGACATCGAAACGCTAGTACGGGTGCGTCCCTACCATAATTTCCACCAACTTGACCAGCCCTTCATTCTCACCGCACTTTTTCCCAACACTAGGACCGGAAACGAGTGCTCAACGATTCAGTTATCAACACCGCCATCCCGCCATCACTCTTCCTTCCCTCGCCACCTCCAGCGATTCCTTCGCTTCTCCCCACTTCAACCTCCGAACGCGTCAATGAAACTCTCCAGTCCCTCGTATCATCCTACTTGATCCACCACGGTTACACTTCTTCCGCTTCGGCATTCCTCAACCAGATCCACGAAGAGCGAGTAGAGCGTTCACGTGGCCTCGTCCCAAGTGGCGCTTCGACCACCACCGCTCCGCCACCACTCCCCCCACTCGACCCCCAGCCCATGATGTCCCCGTCTGACTCATTAGCGCGAGCGGAAATTCGTCGCCGTCTGATCGAAGGCGACGTCGAACGGAGCATAGCCCTCACGCAGAAGCATTACCCTGCGGTTCTGGTCGACGAAGACGACGAAGGCGGAATGCTGTTCAAACTCCGCCTCCGGAGCTTCGTCGAAGGCATTCTCCGCACTTCTTCCTCCGCCTCACCCACCACCTCGCCGAAAGGGAAAGCTAAAGCCCTCTCGGAGGACGACGACGTCGCGATGGCCCCAGTCGAGGATGCACCGTCCGCACTCGACTCGATGCTCGAGCTGGGACGTGCACTTCAAACCGAGTATGGATCGGATACGCGTCCGAAGGTGCAGGAAGCGCTCACGTTGACGTTCAGTCTGTGGGCGTATGAAGACCCGCGTTCGCAGGCTGGGCCGGTGGGACTGTTGGTCTCAGACGCGGCAAGGGAGGCGTTGGCTGACGAGTTGAATTCCGCGATTCTGGGTGCGTAATTTTACCAGCACATCAACTTTGCTTATCCTAACCACACCTTTTCCCCAGTTTCGCAACGACTTCCTCCAATGCCTCAGCTCGAAAGCATGGTTCGCCACGCCAACGCGGCCGTCAAGCTGCTTGGAGACATCGGCGACGGAGGCGCAGCGTTGCTCTCCCACCCACTTGTGTTTAGACCGTAGCATCATCCACCGTTTTCTCATGTCGTACCTTAAACTTCCCCGTCCATTGACCGTGCAAATACAAGATTGTTGCTTCCCTTACAGTCACCACGTGTTAGAACTCGCTAAGGCCCGCGCTTTGGCCGCGAAGTTAAGGCACCATCTGAGCTTTGACTCGCGTATTGGTCCGACTCGTTCTCTCGTTCTCTTTCCTCACTCAGCGTCAACGGGAACAATGTTTAATCAAGTCACTCTGTCGCCGGATGTGGCGGCAGCCTACCTCCTTCGGATCGCTCTCCCGCCAGCACTCCTCGACGATCCCCCTTCGCTGGAGCTGCTATCGAAGCTCACACTTGCGCACTACGAAGAAGTTCCTAAGGATACTTCGCCGCTCCATGTCAAGCCAGAGGAGTGGAGCAAGAAGCAACGGATAGTCCTCGGTAGCAACTTTGCTGGGATGCCGATCGGTGAGTTCGTCTTTTCCAGGGCTTCGGCGAGGAGCGATAGGCAGCGAGTACGGTGAACGCGTTGTTGTGCTGATCCGTCGACGTGTTGGCAGGTACGGACGCGATTGAGAGAGTGCTTAAAGACAATGCTGGCGCCTTCTGCTTTGGACTGTATTCCCATTTCTTTCTCAATCGATCCGCTTCCTTTGATCTCACGCGATGGCACGACAGAAATCCGACGTTCGCGTCCCTGCTCCGCGCTTTCGGGTTCAGGTGCTCGGAGATGGCGGTCAACTCGATCTTGCTGGAAGCTAGAGGGCAAGATCCGAGGACGTCGGAGCTGGGGTGGCAGTGGGGTGCGCTGACGCATACGGTGATCATCGTCGACTTTCCCGGAGGCGAAGAGAGGTACTTGGTCGACGTGGTTAGTCACATAACTCGACTCATCAATCCATTTGGAAGCTTACTTTTATTTCAGGGCTATGGCGGTGGTGGATCTGCCATTCCGTACGTCTCGTTGATCATTTTCCAAAGAATAAGCTGACACGGCCACGTCGCAGCTGTCCACTGAGACACGGCGCCCAAATCCCTGGTCTAAATCCTTACGAAGGCCCCTTCACCATCCGTCACGAACCGCTCCCTCTCTCTCCCACCGCTCCTCAACCAGTCGACGCGATCCCAGGCTGGACGTTCTACCGACGCCAAGCACCTCCCGGCGTCGCCGTGTCCCTCCCCGTCACCGATTCGAGCCAGGGGTACTGGATGCCGCTTTACCACTTCCAGTTGCATTCAATATCTCCAAGGGGGATGGAGCAGCTACATCATTACAGTGCTTTTCACGAGAAGGCGGCGTTCACTGGCTTCTTTTTGGTGACGAAGCTCGTTCCTGGGACGGGCGGCGCGAGAAGGAGCATCATGTATTCCAAGAAGGATGCAGAGGCGGGCAGGACGGCGGCGAAGGTACACACGACGGGTGGGTTGGAGGCTAAAGGAAGGACTGAAGGGAGGGACGTCGAGTACGTGGAGATGGAGACTGGAGTGATGAAGGAGTATTTGCAGAGACCTCCTTGGAACTTCATGTTCTCGTAGATCCCACGCCATGGACTTCTTCACTGAAAATGATGCGCAGGTCATATCATCGATTACTCTGCGATCACCCTTCCATCCGATAGTCACACGTGGTTTCGTCGTTCATTCCACTTTATTCGAATCTGCTCTATGTATCGCGGTTCCCACAGGTTCACTTTAGCCGAAACTCCCACTTTCGTTCACACTTCTTCTCTTCCGCCTCCCACCAGCAAGCCTTGTCCATCAGCTTCTCCACCAAGACCCTCTTCCAATCGCAAGGCGCCATCGTCCTCTCTCTTGACGTACACCGCATTGGCGCAGCCCAGAGTCTCCAGATCGACCGAGGAGGTGGCGAAAGGTGATGGGAAGTAGATGAGATACATGCTGATGGCGGAAAGGATGCCAATCGTTGATCCGGCGAGCACACTGGGGCGCACCAAGTCAGCTTCGCGGGCTCAAACGATGGTGAGAGCCGGACACGTACTCTTCGACATGATGGTAGTGGTCCTCCAACCTGGTGATGCACACCCACGCGGCCAAAAACATCGGAGCAACGGCAAGCGAGAACCTCAACACCCTGGACTGGATCAGGCCGCCGGAGGGGAACGTCGCCTTGAACGCGAACGCGCCTGGTAGTCACGTGTTAGCTTTGAACGCGTTCCTAAAGCTCCAGATCAACACACCATTCTTTCCAGCAATGAACAAAGTCAGCAGGAAGAGACCTTGCCACGATGTAGCCGAATGGCCGCTCGGAAACGACCTTCGGCCATCCTTGACGAGCTTCTCTGCGCCAGTACACACCATCGCGACAGGATCCCACTGGCAGCGGTCCAAAAAGTCGGGTCTGAGCCTTCCCACGCGGTTCTTGCCGCACTCGACGACGATCCTCATGATCGCCCTGCTCGCGACGAGAGCGAGGGCGGCGTGGTGAGCCTCGTGTAAGCTCCGCCGGAAGGCGGAAATGAGGAGCATGAGGCCGAGGGGGAGCCAAAAAGTGATGCGGTCGAGGTCGGGGTAGCTCGGGACACGTTCGTGGAGGACATGGGAGAAGGAGATGGTCGCGTCGTTGAGGTACTTCTCGACCGGCCGCTCGTAAGGGTATTGCTGCTCGACCCAGATGGAAATGTGGTTGAGCACGACGGGCGTGACCCAGTCAACGATGAACGCTGGAGTGAAGAATGCCAGTGCTGGCGCTGATGTTATGCGCTTGGCCCAGACGGGGAGATTGAGCTTGACCATCGCGGTCGGGCAGCGGAGGGACGTGTGGTTTACGGTCGGGGCTCGCGCTTGGGAAGTACAGTCGGGCGGAGGCGGCAAGGACAAAGGGAAGGTGGGTGGGTGGTGCTATAGTACCGTTTCCGACAAGTAGTCTTGGCTGTGAAGGTGGATGTCGCGAAGAAGAGAGAGGCTTACAGTCACCATCGGAGCGCACGCACGGGTGACCGTTGGCGCTTGTCCACGGACTTGCATCGGCAATCACACGTTCGCGGCGTCCCTGTATCGTTCAACGTCTACTGGAGCACACTTTCTGCGAATTAGACATCACGAGAAGCATCAGCTATGGCCTATTCTTACTCTGTCGTTTTCAACCCGGCTTCGTCTGCCTGGAGACACGTGTATCCACCAGTCCGCTCAAATCCCAATCTCCCCACGTTCCTGCTCATGTGCATTGTACTCCCAGGAAGATTGACTAGACAAAGAATGCGTCCTGCTCGAGGGTATCGCGGTCCTCTGCTTGATTCTTCAGTCGAATTGCCTGTCCCGATTCACGACCTCGTTCCTTCCTCTCATCACAGCTTCAGGGTCCGATGACACTGCCTCGAATCATCTTCCTCACACTTTTCACCATTTCCAACTTGATAGCTCTCGTCAACGCTGGAGCTGTCATCGCCGATCCATCAAACCCTCCCCCCCAAAGCGAGGACGGACAAGTCGGGTTCGTGGCCTGTGAGCTGTGGCTAGAGCGTCAACAAACGCTGACGCTCTGCTCCATTTTGCTGCCTTGAAGGTACAACGACTGCTCCCACCGTGAAGACTCCCCGACTGCAATGTGCCAAACCGCTTTCATCAACAGCCTCGAAGATTTCTGTCTGTTCGCCCCACAGCAACGTATGCATGACGTGGCTTTTTCGACAAGGCATCGCTAGCTTGAACGAAAGCTGATACTCCTATGCTCCAACAGCGGGAACTGTTGGAGACCATGAAGCAGATGTGGTAGCGTACTGCCTTGCTGCTGGCCACGGAGCGCGTCTTATCCCAGCCGGAACTCTTCAAGGCGTGCACTTTGTCCAGACCAGCCAATATGTTCAAGTGCGTCCTTCGCTTGATGCTTCAAGTCTGATCGAAACTTTTCCTTCAAGCTGACGTCCGCTTCTGAATAAGGTGACAGGTGTAGGAGATCTCACCAAGATCAACGTACAGTCCGGAGACGGTTTGTCGCCTTCTTGTATGCGTTGGGGGCATCTGACTGGAAGCCACTTGATCCACCAGATGGCGGAGAGCTCGATCCTCACGGCGCGGATGGGAACGGAAATCCAGTTGGTGGGCTTATGCTGGGATCCATCAACGGGCGGCTTATCCAGTGCGTCTCACGTCTCTTTTGAGGGGCCGCTGGCTGATGGGTCATCAATCCTCGGTGAAAGGTACAAAGAGTGGACAATGTTTATCAGTGATTCAAAGTTCTGTCTCAGGGCTTGTTTCCCAGAGGTGTGTGGCGCTGAGACTCTTTGTACTGAAGCCACGTCGACGTGCGACTGACACGTTGACTGCACCTGCAGGCCGACGTTCGGTGGTGTCAGCATATCTACGATGTCATGGGATGTGACTGGTTAGTGCAATCTACAGTTTTATCGGAAAATCTCTGACCGACCCTTGCTTCATGATGTAGGAACATGGTAAGAACCACTTGGTTCAGATCACCGTTGGAACGCTCAGGCTCTGATCCTTTCCCACCGCAGCCTGCAGAGTACTCGAGCGGCTCTTTCGACGAATGTGAAGCAGACACACCTGCTTATCCGATGGGCGTTTACGGCACCTCTACGTGGTATCAAGGAGTGAGCCCGACGCCTGCGGCGCAACCGGTGCCAAAGAGCCACGACTGCCAGTCGGTCAATGGAGTCGGCGGAGCGAGCTACCCGCAGAAGAAGCGTGGGAAGATGGTGAGTGACTGTAATTCCTGTGTTGCTCATTATTTCCGTGGTGATACTAAAGTGGCTTCGGCCCACCGTCGCGGCCTCAGAACGAACGAGGGCCAAAGGAAACAATGGCAATCAAGGTGGGTTGAGGGAGCTCAAGTCTTTCTTCTTTCAGAATGGCTAAAATAAATTCTGTGGCAGCACAAGAAGCATCATTGAACGACGATTGTGGGGGAGGGGTTCAAATCATGGATCGTCGAAGTTGACGACGCGGCAGCTGTAAAACAGAGAGCTATTTGCACCTTGCTAGCCGACTTTGATACACTCGTCGAAGCTTGTTTTCTGATTCTAAGGTAAACAAATCAAATTTTTCCCCAAAGTAAGCAGACGAAAATCGTCGCAAGACCACGTGGGCCTGTGGCGGCAGAGCCCGGCGGGGTGAGATGAGACAGCGTGCCGGGGCGCCCGATGGCCGCGCGTCCTCCCTTTTCGTCTGGTCAACAACACGACAGCGCTCAGCGGGACGCTTCTGCCCACAAGTCGCACGAAAAAGTCACTATAGTCAGTCTCGACCAGCGGCACCCGCTCGCCGCGCCTCGCCTCGCCTGGACGGCCACCCGCGCTCGCTGCTGCTGCTTCCTGAGCTTGAGATCGCCCGCCCTCGGCCATGCCTCCCGACAGGTAAACATCCCTCCATCGGCGCCGTTTCAGGGCCGCACTGATCAGATACGACTGTATCTCATCCTCTTTGTCACCAGAACCAACCACAGCACCCACTCGTCGTTCATCGAAGCGTCCAGGACCGGCGCGCCCCTGAGCTCGCATGGTCCCAATCATGCGCCGTCGTTGGAGCGAGGAAAGGCGTGCTTGACGTGCAGGCAGCGCAAGATCAAGTGTATGTCGCTGTTGAGCTTTCCTGAGATGGAGCGACCTGGATGCGAGAAGCTGACGCGTGGCTTCCTGGACGCAGGCGATGGTGTGAGTGGCGGAACGGACCCTGGACGTCAAGGGAACGCTTCTTGACAGACTTGCCTTTGCTTTCTTCAGGTCAAGCCTTGCTGTGGAGGATGTGCCAAGAGTGCTCGAGCACACGGAGAGTACGTCGACGTTTGTTGGGCACCTGCCGCTCCCGTCGCGGGGCGCTAACGCCGCCCGGCCGTCCCGCAGAGACCCCACGACCATCATCTGTAACTACGACGAGCCTGAGCGAGGCGAGAAGAGGAAGAGGGCCAGCGGTCAGAACAAGGTCTCCCAGCTCGAAGCCAAGATCGGTGCGTGTGCCGTCTTACGCGACCCAGTCGACGACGCTGATCCTGGGCAACAATAGCGGAACTCGAGCAAATCATCGCTGCCTCCACCACCGCCCAGCAACAGCAGAACGCTCGGCCACCCATCCCATCCACCTCAGCTGCTTCGACTTTCGTGGAAGCATCGATCTCGACGTACGATAACGGGCCATTCACGCCAAACAGCCTCGACGCGCTCCTCAAGGCTTCAGAGGAGTACCCGGGACAGAACATCGGAGGGTTCGAGGACGCCACGCCGGCGTTCTTCAACAACTCGGCGCCCACCACTACCACCAGCCAGCCGTACACCCTTCCAGTGCCGAACGAAACCCCTCCCGTCACTCCGCCCGACATCCTCCTCGAGCTGTTCTATCCCTCGTGGCCGCGCGACCTTCCGACTCCCGCCCTGGTCACTCGTCTCATCGACGTGTTCTTCTCTAAAACTCATGCTGCGTCTGGCAGTAAGCTTCCTCCTTACTGAAGAATGTTTTGAGAGCTCTATTTACTGGGTCATTTCGCAGTGATTCACCAAGGCCGGTTCCTCGCCTCGATGCAGCTCCCACCGAACAACTCTGGATTCCCTCACGTCTCGTTAATCCACGCCATGCTCGCGACCGCGGCTCGGCTGGTCAGCGACACTTTCTTCGACCACGAGGATTCGTACTGGTCGAAAGAGGTTCCTGGCGAGACGCCCTGCGACTTCCACGCGCGGAAAGCCAAGGCTGCCATCGACGCTGCCATCGGCACGGGCTCGAAACTGTTTCAGGTCATGCAGGCCAGCACTTTGATCTGCTACTACAGCTACTCTGCTGCTCGGTTAGTTCCTTCTTCTTCTTAACCCTCGGTCAATGCTCATTCATTATTCGTCCCATCGTCCAGGTTCGTCGAAGTGTGGCTGTACTGTGGACTCACGACTCGAATGGCCACTCCCCTCGGCCTGAATCACCTTCGAGCAAGCCAAACCCGACCCGATGGCGTCACCAGTGATCGACCGAGACACCTCAAGCCGACGCTCCTTCCTCCCACCACGGACGAGGAGGAACTCTACGAGAGAAGCACGACTTTCTGGTTCGCCGTCACTTGCGACAAGTTCGCTTCTGCGAGCACTGGATGGGCGATGAGCTTGGATGATGGTATTTCGCCTTCCTTTCCTTCCACCAAAGCAGTTCTAACACGTGTTCTGCCCTCCCCCCCTAGCCGACATTACTTCACTTCTCCCGTCTCCTGGTCTCTCTTATACCACCGACGACCCCGCCTCCAGCCCACTCTCCCCGCAGAACCCCAACTTTATGCTCGCCCACCCGCCTCACCTCGTCCAGTCTCTTCAGCTCTACCTCAAGGCCATTATCCTGCTCGGTAAGCTCTCTCTCCTGAATTGAAGCTGACCCTCGCTGAACTTTTTGACTAACTTTTTGCTTTGGGCCAGGTCGCGTGGTGGCTTTCATGCAGAGAGCACCTGCTCCGGTTTGTTGAGACTTTCGACCTTGTTATGACAATTGCTAACGGGCCAATATCTCAGATTGGAATGTCTGCCAACATTCCGAGGAACCTAGACAATCCAGACGCAGTGGTGGACCTTCGCACGACGTAAGCATCACCAGTCATCGGTGCTAGAAGATGTCTCTTCAGCTGCTGACTCTTGATCCACAGCTCTGCCTTCAAGCGTCTTGACGCCGACGCCGTCACGTTCCGCTTGAGCATCCCTCGCGAGTTCACGAGCATGCAGCAGCAGGGCAACACCGACTCGAGGATGTCGCTCGTCTTCGCCCTGCCGCACGTGTGCACGATCTTGCTCCACGAATCGTTCTGCACGATCGCCGATGGGGATGTGTCCTTCCAGCGGTGCCTGCTTTCGGCTCGAGCGATCCTGAATGCCGTTTACACCCTTTGGAGTAAGCTCGCCTCTGGCCCCCTTAAGTTGCGGCTGCTTACCTTATTTTTTTTTGGTCAGGTACCTCCTTCGAACTGGGACTGCTCGCGCCTTTCATTCACTATGTCTGGGCTGTGGCTGGGCGTGAGTTCGATTGATACGAGACAGTCTGGCCCACCACTGACGATCCTCGCGCAGGAACGCTCGTCCGAGAGCTCGGCATCAAGCAACTCAAGCAAGACCTGACCGGCCAGGATGGCATTAAGCAGGATGTTGGAGCTCTCATCACGGCGATGCAGTCGTGCAAGTCCGGACTGGGAGGTAAAGCTGCTCCTCATCCGTCCAAGTCGACTTGCTGCTCACGTCGCTTCATTGCCCAGACGCCACGGCCAGGTCGCTTCAGAACCTCCTCGACAACCCGAGCCAGTGCCTTCCTTCGAAAGATCTCAAGCACCTCGGTTTAGGATTCGGGCCGGACGGCCCCATGTGCCCACTCTCAGGTCGCCAGCTCAACCCCGACCAGATCCCATCCTCGTTCTCCACCGCCTCGTCCAGCGTCCCAGCCCCCGCGCCTTCTTCCAACAACTCGAACTCGCCCTTCGGATTCAACCACATCTCTCCATACGGTTCTTCCAACTCCGGAACTAGCCCAGGCGCCACGCTCTCTGGCTCCAACACTGCGCCGTCGCCGATCGACTTGTCCGCGTTCCTCGGCACCTCGGGGGCGGGCTCGCCATTTGGGTCCCTCCCACCCGATCTCGCGGCGTACAAGGACGCGTTCTTTGGAAACATGCCGAAAGACGTTGAGATGGGGACGGAAGGGTTGCCGGACTTGAGTGGCTTCCTCCCGCAGGATGGCTTGGGGCAGCAGGATTTGGCGAGCTTCCTTTCTTCGAACACTTGGCCGCCAACTTGAACTGCAAAGTGCGATGTGAGACAGGGTTGGGTTGTTGATGCTCTCGGTTGCTTAGAAGATATTTTGTTGTTCGGTACTTGTGATATCAAGTAGGCGTGATAATTTCCAAACTACGTATTTGCAGTCTCCTGGTCGTCCCGCTGCTACTCGAGCGAGTGATGGCCGTCAATGTGCTTCTCTACATCTCCTGCGAGTTTTTCCTGCCTCAAATCTCGATCTACCCCTTGAAGGAAGTCTGCGAGCTCGTTCAACGCCCATTTGGGATCACTCAACTCGCCCTTCTCCTTCGTAGCCTGCACTCCTGGTATAGCCTTTCGTGCAATGTGTCAGCTCACAAGCAGCTTTATCGGGCGGCAAACAGCTTACATAGTCAAACATGAACCAATCATGCGCTCCTAACGCCTTTTTGATCTTCAGAGGAGCGACTCCAGCCTTTTCGAGAGCGGCCACGTGCTCCTCAATGTCGTCTGCGAAAAATCAGTTCAATTCAGCTTCCAAGAACGCGACCCTTAGCTAGTGAGAGCTTACCACAGAAGATCTCCTTTCCACCTACCGGCACGGCACAGGTCAATAATGAACAATTTGGAGGACGGCGCTCGTCAAAACTCACCCCATGCAACCAGCGTTTTCCCCTCCCCTGGGAGGGCCTCCTTCCACCACGACCCATCGGTCACCACACTTGGGTTAACGTACGGCGAGCTGGTGAGCAGCTCGAGCTCGGACATGTTGCCCTCTTTCGCGAGGTCATAAACCGTCGCTGGCGTGAGGTAGTTGCTCGAAGGTGCGGGGTACGGACAGACGATCCAGTAAAGCGGGTTCCATCTTTAAGGACTTTTTAGTTGTGTGTTAACTTTTGAAAAGGCATCGTTGCTCACGATGGTGCTGGAGACCCTCCGGGGTACTTGCCTCCGACGTAATCCAAAGCAGCTTGGATACACGCGTTGGACTCGATGAAATCGTACTGGTTGTTCTGCAGGCGAGATGGAAGTGCCGACAGAAGTTTGATCCAGGGACTTATCGACACCACTCTCTGTTGCCACGAGAGAGTCATGAATTGGCTGGTCGCTCGATGATCTCGACGCCAAAAAGAAAGCCACGTACAGCAGGTCGCTCAGGGGTTGGTCCCATGGAGGATGGCAGCTTGATGGCGGGGTTGGGGCGTGCGAGGTGTAGAAGGAAGGCGGTCATGAGGTTCCCTCCAGCCGAGTCTCCCGCGATGCAGATCTTGGTGGGTGAGACCTTGCACGTGTTCACGAGATGGTGATATCCAGCGAGCACCTCGAGCAGCTGAAGCCACCATTCAGTAAACGAATATTTTTTAAACGCAATCTGAGCTCACCTGGGATGGGTATTTGTATTCCGGAGCCAAGCGGTAGTCCAGCGCAAAGACGGAGAACTGCACTCGCCGACGGAGGTTCATCTCCTTTGAGAGTTTCATCAACCACGTCTGGCAAGGTCCACCAGCTGAACAAAGCGATCAGTATTGCTATAATCAGGCATGATCTACTCACTCACAATCAAAGATGAATCCTCCGCCATGGATAAAGTAAAGCACGACCTCGTCGTCCTCTCGCTTCGTTCCCGGAGGCGCAATCCACCGTCCCGCCGTCCCATTCGCTTCTTCGTAGGAAAGCCAGTCCCTGAAGCCAGAGAACTCTGGTCCGGCATGAGCATGCTTATAGGCTCGTGTCTTGCATTCGGTAAAGTCAGTCCGTGGCCTCCGCAGGGAACTCCGACATGCGTTCCCCGACTCACGCGATTATTGATCAAGCGGATGTGTTGGACGGTCCCTCTCGAAACGATGTATCTAGACATCCTGATGATGAAGTCTCCGAGGATCGAGCGTCCAACGACGGCTTTGACGGGGGACCGACGGCGGTTCAGAATGTGGTGCCACACGAGCGCGAACGGGATCGAGACGACTGCACGGCATCAAAACAAATACACCTCAGCTCAACTCGTAAAACCTACGTTAGAGACTCACAGAAAGCAGGAAGCATCCTCCAGAGGAAGTTGATCGTCAAATACCATCCGAACGGTGGCACGTACCTGCCTGAACGTGCGGTCGAAGAAGCGATAAGTGATAACCCGAGAGGATCGCGGAAGGAGCTGACATACCTTTCACGAGGGGAAGTTCCCCCTGGGCTGCATCTCCTTTCTCTTTCTTGACCATAGCTATTGGTTCGTCGAGTGCGTAGGAAAGGAAACAGAGAGGCGTTTCTCTTCGGAAGGCAGAAAGTTCGCCGACGCGCTCGCGTTCGCGGCGATTGGACGTCACCGGACCGATCACCGGACGCCACGTCGCCTACATCGCACTCTGAATAAAGGTGGATAGAATGCTGACTTTACACTACGAATGACTACAAATAATACAGTAACACACAAACGTCACACCAAGATCCACCTAAAACGAGATATGAAGCCCTCGGAACTCGGGCGTGCGCCTACCCTGTCTCCGAGTCGGACTGCGAAGGAATTCGTGGCGTTAGCGGATGTCACTCCCAAGCAACGATCACTACAAAGACTCACCACCGAAGAATCAGAATCCATGCCAAGCACGGCAAACGCCCGTCCCGGCTGCTCCCTCTCACTATCCTCCTGCCGCGACTCAGTCTGCTTACCCCTACTTCGACTCCTACTCCGACTCTTCCCACTCCTCCGTCTCAACCCCAACATATCTCGGCTAGACTCGTCAACGCGCTCCTTCTTCCTATTGTTCGGAATCGGCATTCCATGCGAGTTGTAGAACGGAGGCGCAGAGACAGGCGACCGATCCCGAGGGATCGAATGGTCGTTGAACGAGTGACGAGCGGAGAGCTTGGGAGGATGAGGAGGCGGCATCTTAAATCGACCGCTGTGGGGGTCGTCGAGGTCGACTGACGACGCTGCCGAGTCGTCGTGGAACGAGTCTTTCCTCGAGCGCTCGGGAGGCGAGCTGGACGACGTGGACGATCGGGAGACGATGCGGGGAATATGGCCAACGTTGGGGTCGGCTGGGTAGGTGACGGGGCTGGAAGCGCTCGTGGCTGGGTTTGAGAGGTCATCGATATCGAAGGCTTCCTCCTGTGGAAATCAAAGGCGTCAATGGGTGAAATACGAGCAGGGAGCAATCGGACTTACCTCCTCTTCTGCCTCATCATCCGAGGCTTCATCCTCCTCGTCGTCATCCTCTTCCTCATCTTCCTCATCACCAAAGTCCTGCTGAGCTTTTTCAGCCGCGGATTGGTCGTGAAGGAGGGCTTTTGCCTTCTCGTCCTGCGAGGCCTCGCGATCCCGGGGCTTCTGCTTGCCTTCCTCCTGCAAGCCAAGCTTTGAATCAGCGTAGGAATCAATCGTCACTTAAGAAAGTGCTGCACCAGTATGACAAAGCTCTTCTGACGCTGACGCTCGTTCCACTTCAACGTCCTCGCGATCGAGTTGAACCAATCCGTCGACTGGGTGTCGGCACAAACGGTTGGGAAAGGATATCTCGAAGCAGTCACCTTGATATGGTCTCCCTCTGCTCGCAGAAAAATGCAACAAGCTCTCAGCGAACATGAACCGATCTTTCCGAAAGAGAGAGGAGACATACGACGCAGCTCCACACGGCCACGACCATCGAAACTGGCCCAAGCGGTACTCCGAGAGTTGTAGGGAACGCAGATCCTGAGCTCCATACTGTCTGGGAGCAGCATCGGTCGGAAAGAGAGGGTGTGCGGGCAGATTGGAGTGATGAGGATTGCTGGGATCTCAGGGTGGGCGAGAGAGCCACCGGCGGAGAGCTGCGAGGAAAAAAGAATTAGTCGATACGTTTCAGAAGTCATGTGAGAAATTCTCACTTACTGAGTAGGCCGTGGAGCCCGTTGGAGTAGATACGGTCAGGCCATCGGCTTGAACGGTAGTCATGTGGTGCTCCTCGCCTGCAACGTGGTCGTCAGCAAGTCACAAACGTCAAACAGAGGAACGTAGAATCTGCTCACCAAACAGCTCAAGCTGAGAAACATATGGACTCGGTCCCCGATCGACAACCAAGTCGTTCAACACCTCGAACGACTCGGCCGGTCTCGTCGAAAAGCACTTGATCTCCTTATCCTTCTTGCCCTTCGCCCTCACCTCCGGCACCTTGCCATTCTCGATCGCCTCCCACCCGTCCTTGCCCAAGTTCTTCATGAAGATACCGCCCGTCTTGCCGCTCCGAACCGCCCGACGCTTTTTGTTGTCCTCGCCCTCAATCGCGCGGTAGACGGTGCACGTGAAGCGCATGCGGAGGTTTACTCGGATGCCGTTGTCGATGGCGTTGTTGAGGGTGTAGGCGTACTATAATCGTCATTTGAGTGTCAGAAACCTGTTTTGAAAGAGGAAGAGCTGTCAAACAACGCACCTTGCTGAAGTCGAAGCAGGTCAAGAACCCAAGGGAGCCAAGAGCGAAAGGGATGATGGGCGGAACGACGTGCTGGAACAGCCATGAAGCGTAGAGTACCGTTCCATCTCCACCAAGCTGCATCGAGGGTTCAGAGTTAACACCCGCGATCCACGACAACAAAAAGAGAAGAACCCACAGTAACAACAAAGTCGAACAGATGCGGGCTCTTAGCGCACATCTCGTTGTTCCAATACCTCAGCTGACCCTCCTCCTCTCCCTTTCTCGTATACTCTGGCTCAGTGCTCCTCTTCAACGCTTCGCCAAGCTGACTGAGCGGCGTCATCTTGCGATGCGGGTCGAAGCCAGGAGTAGTGGCAACAGAGGTGGCCGATGACGAGCGAGAGTAGCGACGAGGGAGGGGACGGAAGAGGTCAGGATAGTCGCGTTTCATGCCCTCGGCGTCGAAGCGTTTGGAGGTTTGGAGTTGAGTGTCGACGTAGCTGCGTACAGACCGGAACGTGGATCAGCGATTTGGCGTGTGGGGAGGGGAGAGGTTGGGTGGTTGGGCGAACGAAACATACACAATGAGGCCACGGTCACGACCGTTTCTCGGGGTTTGCATGAGCCATAGGGCAAGCTCACGAGTGAGTCGGATGAGGTGGTTGTCGCGAGCTTTGGTGAGGATCATGACGGATTGGATGTGGGAGATGACCCTCGCGCGGCCTGTACAACGTTCCACCAACCGTTCTCGTCAGCTACGGGTATGTTTTCCCTTCATTGTTGGGAAGAAGTGCTACGAACCGAGCTGCTTGCTCATCTCCCTGACTGAGACGGCGGTCTCGGCCAGCTGCCTCGTCAAGGACGGCTCCTCATCATCCTCCTCGTCATCGGTCGCCGCGCCGCCGCTCGCGGTATCACTCGAGTCTTCCTCGTCTGCCCCACCAGAGCTGCCTTCGAGATCGATGACGGGTGCGCCGGCCGCTTTGGTCCTTTTGCGCTGCTGTTTGGCGGCGTTGGCGGCGTCCTTTTTGGCGATGAACTCTGAGAGCGAGTTGTCGAGGTGGCTGTGGACGAAGCACGGGCTGCCGAGCGGGACTGAGCGACTGGCCATGCCTGCTGCCGAGGTGGACGCTGCTGGAGGGGCGGACGCCGGGTGGGGAGCGGTGGAGGAAGTGGAGGCGGCGAGAGGAGAGTGTTGTGCGCCGGTGGCCGAGCCCGGGCTCATGTTGACATTGCGGTGCGTCGTGAACGCGCCTCGGACGGCCGCTAGCGGGCTCGTTGGGGGTGCTGCTCCTGTGGCCTGGGGAGGGAGGTGGAGGGCGTCGGCGGGGACGAGGGGCGACTTTGCGCGACGCTGCTGCTCGGCGATCAACACGGGGTGGTGCGACGACGGCGACGAGGACGACGGCGAGCTGGCGAAGCTGGGCGACATGCGGCGACGCGGGTGAGGGACGGCAGTGAGGAGGCTGGCGTCTGACGGTGAAGCTGACGGGCTGGACGACGGGGCGATGGTGGACCAGGCGGGCGGGTACGATGCTGGGGCGAGCGCGAGTGGAGGTGGGGGCGCCGAGCGCGAGTAGGACCGCGAGGACGAGCCAGACGACGACCTTGAAAGGGGTGCGTTCGGCGGTGCTTCTGGCGAGGAAGGTGACGACTGGGTGAGCGAAAAGTAGTGTAAAGTGTGAAGGCAAAGGGAGGCGAAGGCGAAGCGCGGCGCGGCGAGGCGAGAGAGGGTTCGGAGAAGGGGCCGTCCAAAAAAAACCGCTGGTGTCAGCGGCCACGTCGGCGTCGCACCCGATCACCGAGCGCAATTATAGCGAGAAAAAGGGGCTAAACGTAGCACGAAATGGACGCACTGGGGGAGTGGAATATGCTGGCGACAACGGCCACAGCGGCGAGCTCGGTGGGCAGCACTCGTCCGGGTCAACTGCCGGCTCTGGCGGAGCTGTCGGCACGGCCTGGCGCGCTGGCGGTACCTGGTCCATTTTTGGTTGGAATATGTCAAGATCCGGCAAGTATTTCAGGAGAGGAGGTGTAGGGAATAGAAGGAAGAGAAAGAATGTTCAGAACTGTGGACGAATGGATGGGGAGCCGAGCGCCGGCCGCCCGAGCGAGCCGGGTTCGGTCGACGTGACGACGAGGGACCACGTTGCACCTCCTGTGTGCCTCGTGCTGCTTGTCGACAGAACTCGACCCTCAAGTGATGGCTGGAAACGTGATGTGAGAGGGTCGAGAACGCTGCGCTGAAACCAAAGGGACAACACGCACGACAATCGCGCGACAACAGACAGACACGTGGCCACTTGCTCAGACTCGCTTCTCGCCGTGGCTTCTCGTTTACGCGATCGTGTCAGTTTCCCGTTTCAAGTCTCTTTCTACCAAAAATAGAGCAAAAGTGACTGGCTGCGACAGTTGCAGACACGTAGAGTTGCGACGCGTCCACCAGGCTCCAGGTGCGCGTGCCTGCATTTCGAGCCAGCCCCTTGGCCTCCGACGCTCCGTCGACCCTCGCGCGCGACGACGACGACGACCGCCTCCCGCACCTCCACGTTTCTGTATATAGCCAGGCCGACCACAGAAGCATCGGCACCCCCCATCCGGGATCGAACGCCAGGCGTAGACCGCGGCCAGCGCGCTCGTCGCCTCTCGATCCGCCTCCGCACAGCCGTTTTCGAGCCAGAGCCAGAGCAGCGCGCCGGCATCCGCTCGCCCGCTCGTTCGTCTTTAATCGCGCGCCATGTCGCCCATCCGTCCTCGAAGGGAGTACGAGCTGCACGACACGTACCGCCGTTCCGCGTTCGCGTCGCCCAAGCCCCGCTACGCGCTCCCGTTTTTCCGCAACCGGATCCACCCCTTCCTCCTCGTCCCCGTCTTCTTCTTCGGCCTCGCCTGCTCCTCCTGGACCAGATCCGAGCTCCCGACCCCCGTCTACCAGGGCGACCCGAAATGGGACGAGGGGTACGACCCGTTCCTGCCTCCCGACGCGCCGCCGTTGAGGGACGAGGACGAGATGCGCCAGGCGAGGGACACGCGCGCGGCTCAGAGGGCGGGCATGTACCAGCACATCATCGACAGCGATGCCGCTGACGACGAAGACGACGACTACTTCGACGACCGAGGGGCCGCCGAGACGAAGCGGCCCGCCTACTTTACAGAGCTCGACGGGTACCTCTACTTCCCCACCGCCGCCCCGCTCGTCGACATCAACATCCCCGCCGCCAAGCGCCAGGAGCACTACTCCACCCCCTTCGACTCGATCCTCGACCCTCCACCTCGCGGCAAGCCCGGAGACGCGCCCGTCGCCGTCGTCCGCCCCGTCTACCCTCCGTTCATCCACCCCGAAGCGCCCTTCACGAACCCCGAAGCCCTCCGACACGCCAAACTCCCGCCTCCCCTCCCTCCCCTCAAAGAAGGAGCACGCGCCAAACCCGTAGCAGGCCTAGGGTTCGGCCAAAAGCCCAACGTACCGCCTCAACGCCCCGGCGCGCCAGAGAAAAAGCTCGGAGCGAACGCCGTCGCGATGATGAAGGCCGCCAAGGAGGGCATCCCGTTCAAGCCGGCGAAACCTCTCGACCTCCTGGCTGAGCTGAAGGAGCACGAGGCGTTGGAGAAGGAGAAGCAGGCCAAGATTGAGCGCGCGCGCAAGGACCACTTGGAGCTGGAGCAGGTCGCTAAGTTTGGACTGGCCGGAGACGACGCTCTTCCCCGAGCTGGAGCTGGCCGTGCCTTTGCCGGACCCATTCCCGGTGGACGTCCAGCAGTCGCCGATCGCATCGCTCAGGGCAAGGAGATGAGGGAGCTCGCAGCCGCCGAGCGGTTGGCGCAACGCAAGGCAGGAGGAATTCCTCCGGAACCGAGGCAGAGGGGTGGTGACGCCTTCGAGATGAACGATGCGGCGCTGCTGGCAGCCTATCACGCCATGTCGGAGGCCGAGGTGGATGAGCTGAGCGACGCGGAGCTGTCAATCTTCCTAGAGCTCGAGGAGAAGATTCAGCTCAAGGACAAGGGCGGAGCTCCAAAGCTGCGGAAGCGGTCGTTCGAGGTGGAAGAGGTCATTGAGGAGGTGGCGGAAGAGATGTTGGAGGTGAAGCCAGCTGAGGTGCCGGTCGAGGAGCCACGTCTTCAGAAGCGCTCGCTACCGGAGGAGGTCTCGACGGAGGAGGCTGCACAGCCTCACGTCAAGCGCGAGGCGGCGGGGAAGGACCGCGTCCACCCAATTTCGTACCTCATCGAAGAGGCCGAGAACAAGTGGCAGGAGACGTTGCGCCGTCAGAGTCAGACTCTGTTTCAGGCCGTCGTTGAGTATCAGCGTCGCTACAACCGCAAGCCGCCACTCGGCTTCGATTCTTGGTGAATATCAAATCTAATCAGTCCCGCTGATTAGTACGATCTAACCATTCTGATTTGCTGGAATAGGTGGAGATACGCCATGCAGAACCGCGTCATCCTCGTTGACGAATACGACCAGATCGACGACGACCTCCGCCCCTTCTTCTCCCTCTCCGCCGCCGAGATCCGTGCCCGCGCCACCTCCATCATGTCCGACTCGCGAAACCCTCACCACGCCTTCGCTTTCAGTCTTGCTGTGAGGAACGGCATGGTCATCGCCGGTGGACCTCAGAAGGCGTCGACGTTTTCGGAGGACGTTCAGGACGTGATGAGCGAGTTTGCCGACACGCTCCCGGACATGTCGATGACTTTCTCCAGTCACACCCTACCGGCAGTAGCTGTCTCTGGCGAGGCCATGGCTCGTCACCGCCATTATGTTGAGAAGGGACATCGTGCGTTCTGTTCCCTCCTCTCGTCACATCACTAATCACTCAAGTTGACGAGCTTCGTTTCACAGTTCTCGCCCCATCCCAAAACGTGGAGGTCCTCGAAAATACCGCCTACGAGCCCTGGCAAGGACTTTGCCCTCCCAACTCGACGGCTCGTCGCGTCGCCGACGGACTCCCCATCGACACTGTGCCAGGCCTCAGCTTCGTCTCTACGACTCACCTTCCCGCGATGGACATCTGTCGTCACCCCGAGATCCAGAAGATGAACGGCTTCACCTCTTGGTGAGTTTCAGGGGGTCCTCACACCTCAAAGCTGGGAAGTCGAAGCTGACTCTCATTCTCTCCAGGGCTGGACAGCGACCCCACCTCCTTCTCCCCCTCTTCTCGTGGTCGAAGACCACAATGCACTCGGACATCCTCTCCGCCCCTCTCGCTCATTACTACGACGAGCCCGGAACGATCTTCGACTGGAAGGAGAAGCAGTTCAACCAAGTCTTGTGGCGCGGCGAGACGACGGGGGTCTACCACGAGTTTGGAAGTGGGTGGCGCAGTTCTCAGCGAGAGCGATTGGTTCGACGTGAGTGCTTCTTCCTTGCTGTCTTTGTTCAATATCTCTAGTGCTGACCCGATGATGAGCCTCTTCGTAGTCACTTCGCAAAACACTGGGGAGCGAGAGGTGCGCTTCGCCGACCCGAAAGCCAACAACGCCGTCCGACGTTTCCGGGGCAAGAACGCCGACATCAACGAATACTACTTCGACGTTGGGTTCACCGGCTCGCCGACGCAGTGCAACAAGGAGGACAAGACTTGCGAGTTGATGTCGAAGGAGTTTCGGTTCACGCCGTCGTTTGGGAAGGATCGCAGCAACAAGTACAAGTATATCTTGGATGTGGACGGGAATGGATATAGCACGGACTTCCGATCCAAGATGTGAGTGTTTTCTTTCTCTTGCAGTTGTTGCTTGTCGCTTGTTCGCTGACGCTCATGTAATCAGCGTGACGGGTTCGGTCGTGATGAAGTCGACCATCTTCCCCGAGTGGTGGTCGAAGAGGATTATGCCAGTGCGTACTTTCTTGCTCTTCTCGCTAGCTCGGTAGAACAACATTTCTGACTTGCTTTTATCTCCAGTGGTTCCAGTAGGGCTTTACTCTCCCACTGTTTTTTCGTACCTTTCGCTGACATTGATCTCTCCCTTTTCAGCTACGTGCCAGTCAAAAGCGATTACTCGGACCTTCACGACACCGCCGCCTTCTTCATCGGCGCTCCTGACGGCAGTGGCTCGCACGACGATCTCGCGAAGAAGATTGGCGAGAACGCAAAGAAGTGGGCAGCGGATCACTGGCGGGAAGCTGACATGTGAGTCGCGCGGTGCTGTGTTGTGAGAGAAGCGGTGGAAGCAGCATATTGATGAGCGTTTTCTATTTCACAGGGCTGCCTATCAATTCAGATTATGTGCGTCTGGACTTTTCTCCCTGCCTCCACGTGTAGAAGGCTCGCTAACGTTTACCTTCCTCACCTTAGACCTGGAGTACGCCCGACTCACCTCTCGGGAGTCGGAGGGAGACTTTGACTTTGTCATGGAGTAAGTTATGGAGTAGCATAGAGTTGGGTAGGACGGAGGATAGCGGATCCCACATTGCATCTGTATGTCACATTGTCACCATCGCAATTTTAAATTATCGTCGCACCCAGGAAAGGACTGTTACTAGTGAGAAAGTGCTTGAGCTTGTTGGTCGAATGATGGTCAAAGACCAGGTGTAGAACATGATGAGAAAAGCCTGGGATGTCCGAGGAGCAGTGTCGTGTGGCCTGGATCTGGTCGGTCCGCGACCTCCGTCTTGCGCTCCCGCCCTCCCGCTGTCATTTCTCTCACCTTCGACTTTCTCGCACACGTTTGTCAGAGTTGGATCCACAATCTCCCTCTGAGATCATGACTATCCCTGCCGCCCCCTCGGTCAAGTTCGAGCTCAGCCCATCGTCCGCGCCGACGCCAACCAACCGAGCCCGCCATGGCCGCCTCTCGTTCACCTCCGCTGGCAGCACCAAAGTCCTCGAGACGCCGATGCTGATGACAAACTCCCAACGAGGTGCTGTGCCTCATCTGACGCGCGACATTGTCGCCCGGCTGCCCATCGAAGCGGGGATGATCTCGCTGTCTTTGGAGCATTTGTGAGTCGCTTCGCAGGGCAGTGTGGGAGAATTTGAGCTGAATAGCACGTTTCTCAGCCTCGACCAGAGACCGCCACCATTCCTGGCTGCACCCTTCTCCCTGCACCGGTACATGGGCTTCCACCAGTCGTCGTCTCAAAACCAGCAGCTCCTCGCCCTGGGCCTCCGCGACTCGGCCGACCCAGTCCCGATGGTCTCGTTCAACCACGACGAGAGCGTGTCAGCAAATACGGGCACAGGTGCGATCAAGGTGCGTATTTGCGGATCGAGCTGTTGGGCGGGCTGGTTGCTGACCTCGAGCGCCCGAAAAACAAAGGTCACGCCGGCCGAGTACCTCGCCTGGACACTGCCTCGCCCTCCCGACCTGCTCTTCTCCTTCGCCGACGACCCGCTCGGAGGCGACTTGTCCAAGAAGCGACTGAGAAAGAGCATCACCCGCTCGTTGGCGTGGATCGAGGAGATCGCGCTCGGAGCGAAAGGCCACGTAGCCGTGTTTGCACCCCTTGTGGGAGGTAGTTCACCGGCAGGGCGCGAGCTGTTCGTCAAGTTGCTGTCGGCCGAGACGGAAGTCGTGGATGCCATCAGTGGGTGGACGCTCGACGTCGCGACGGCGTTGGGGCCTTCAACTCAGCCAGACCCGCTCGCCATCCCCTCCTTATTCAACACTTCCCTTTCACCGCTCAGCCCATCAAAACCACGAACCGTCTTATCCGCCGCTGGTCCGCATGACGTCCTCCGACTGGTGCGCGATGTTGGGATCGACTGCTTCGTCGACGAATGGAGCTCGCGCTGCTCGACCGACGGGTGCGCCCTCGACTTTGACTTCCCAGTCGACCCGAATCGATCGAGGGAAGCAAAGAAGGATGTGACGACAGGAAAGACCGACGTCGGCTACTCGCTCTTCGACACGAAACACGTCGGCTCGTTCCTCCCTCTCTCGACTTCGCCTCTCGGCCAACCCTCCGGCCCCCACCCTTTCGGATCGGAACCCCCAACCCGCGCTTACGTGCACCACCTCCTCCAAACCCACGAACTGACGGCACACGTCATCCTCGCGATCCACAACACGTTGGTGATGCACAACTTTTTCGCGTCGATCCGGACGCTCCTCGCTTCGTCGACGTCGGACGTGTTTGAGAAGGAGGTCGAGAAGTTTTTCGAGGCGTATGCTGAGTGTACGCCGTTCTCTGGTGGGAATTACGAGTGCATGGAGGAGGCCAAGGTCGAGCTGGATAGGATTGACGAGCTGAGAGGGAAGGGGTCGTTGGCGGAGAAGCGCAAGGCGGATCGCTTGGAGGAGACGGCAGCTCGGTTGGAGGAGGAGGTTGACAAGAAGGATTTGTAGAGATGCATCTCATGCTGAATTTACAAATATTTCTCCTGTGATCGTGAGATTGCCGTCCCATTTCTCTTGGCCACGTGGAGAGGAGCCAAGGGTCGCACAGTCCGCGCTGTTCGTTGGAGAGCGTGACCCGTGCCCCTCTCGTTCTGTACACAGCTATACCGAAAGAGCAAAGGACAAGGATGGGACGCCACACGTTCTGCTACTGCATTCCCCTCCGACTCGGCGTGTTCCTCCTATCGGCGTGGACAACCATGTCGAGCGCCGTCGTCGCATACTTCATTTGGTGGTGGTGGCATCGTGCGTCGGTCCCTCGCTTCCTCTCATTCCTTTCTACAGTGATCACTCTAATGCTCTCTCGTACCAGGTCTCGTGGACCCCAGCCAAGTCTACAAAGAAGCGGCCACCTGGACGGCCGCGTTCGCGCTCATCGCCTTCGCCTCGTTCCTGGGCCTCATCGGAACGCTCCTCCCCGGCAGCTTGCGACTCTTTGTCGTCCTCTACGAGTGGACCTTGGGTTTCGCACTCTTGTTCGCGATCGCAGGAGGGACGTGGGTCGTCGTCAAAGTGTGGCAGCTCAAGTCGTTCATCGCGTACGAATGGTGAGCAGCACCGTCCCCCCGGGGTGGCCCGGCTATTTTCCCGCTCGCTTTCGAAGCTGAGCGCTCAGGATTGTTTTCTTCTCGGCTACCTTGCGGTTCAGATCAGCTCGACGAGTCCAGAGGAGAAAATGAATAAATGCACCATTTGGTACGAGGAGGGCGAGGTCGCTTTCACCGCTGTAAGCCACGTGTGTCTCCCTCCCTCCAAACTTCCAACAGTAACAAGTCTTTGTCACAGCTCTTCATCATCCTCACCCTCTTCAACCTCTACCTCTTCTCCATTATCGTTCGCTACGTCGCTCAACTCAAGGAGGAGCACCGCGAGAAGGAAGCAACAAAGAAGCTCGCTTGGCTCTTGACGATCCCCTCGTTATCCGACACGTTCACGTCCCCTCCTCGAGAACAACCAACAGTAGAAAAGCTGGAGACGGAGGAGCAGGTGTAATGTGCGATTGAGAATCGTGTTTTTCTATTCTTTCTTCGCCGCCCGACTTCGTAGCACTCGACCTTCCGAAGCCGTACTCTCCCCCTCAGGCTCAACCTCCCCCTCCCCCACCTCCGCCACCTCAAGCTTTTTCTTCGCCTCCTCCAAAAACGCCCTCTCCTCCTCGTCCTCCGCACCATCATCGAACGCCCACATCTCCTTGAGTTCTCCACGCACGACCGCGCACAGCACGACACTCCCAACGCACGCCGGGCTGAGGTAGAGCAGAGCTGGTTGCGCGGCGTGGAAAGTGTGCATCACCACTATGGTAGTCACGAGGCCGGCGAGGTAGGCGACGAGGACACTCCAGAAGTATGGGCGGGCGAAGGAGTCGGAAGGGTGAGGAGGAGGGGAGCGTTTCGAGACTGCTTGGTGGTAGTCGAATCGGAGGGCGAGGGCAATGAAGCACCCAGGAAGCACGATGTCTGAAAGTGTGGTATCGGCATTAATATTCATGTACGTGGAGAGAATGAGAACACTAAAGAGATAGCATACCTCCCAAGCCGAGAAGCGTGAAGCCTGAATAGGCGCCCAGGCTCTTTGGGAACTGAACCTTGACCGGCGCCTCAAAGTTGGTGGCGACGGACACCATGACGCTGGTACCGGTCAAGATTTCCGTTCCGAACACCCAGCTGTTGTGGCAAGAGAATGGGTCATCAGGAGGTACACGTGGGTGGGAGATGCGGGGGGACGAACAAGATGTCGTAGAGGAAGAGACCGCCCAGCTACAAGAGAGGGAACTCGGTGAGCTAGCTGAGCCTTTAAATTGGCCCAAACTAGAAATCTACGCACCAAAGCCGAACCGGTGCCGAACGAATCAAGGCGAAGCAAGTTGACGGCGTTGAACGCCAAGCTCAACGCGACGAGGTTCGACGTCGTCCAGTGATCTCGGACGAGCTGCTGGTACAGCGTGATACCGACGGCAAAAGCGATGGCTGTGAGGTGGATTGCTGAGAACTTGGGCGTTCTCAGGCTTTCCTTGCCGTCGCGGCTCAGGGCCAAGCGCCACTGCGACCAGGAAGTGACCTCTTGCGCGTCAGCTCCCGTCCCTTCGCGTGCGCTGGGAGCAATCGATAGAACGAAGAGGGTGTTGAGATCCAAGACAGCAGCAACTAACCACATTCCATCGCCTCCAGCGCGTTGCCCCGACGGTGAACTTGGTCGACGCAATGACGACCCTCGCGACGGCCGCCGTGCCGACAAACGCAAAGTATGCGCCGAGGAGCTGGTTGATGAGTTTCTTGTCGAGGTACTTGAACGCGAGGAACAGCGAGAACAGGACGGCGCTGCCGATGATGGGGAACAGCCAGGCGTCCTCGGACTGTTCGCTCAAATGTCAGCTGGAGGTGCGGGAAGGATGGGGGGCAACGCACCCTGATTCGCTCGATATCGATATCATCTTCTTCCTCCTGCTCTTCCTTGGGTCCGTTGGCTCGTGCTTCGCGCTTGAGCTTCTTCGGGAGGCTGAGCGAGTCGAAGCTGCCGCCGATGATGGGCAGCAAAGCAGACAGGAGCAGCCCGCCGTACGCGGTCCACGGGATGTCCGACGACATGATCTACTTTGCTTCCTCCTGAGCCTCAAGCCTCTAGAGCCACCAGTGTCGCCCTGGAACTGTCGCTGTCGAGCTGGCGAAGGCGAAGTCGCGCGCGTGGAGGCGAAGGTCAAAGGTCAAAGGGAGAGGACGGGCACGGGCGCCGCGACGGCAGACGAAAACTCGTTGGACTGGAAGATTCTAGTCACAGAGCAAAGCAGCTACACACTGGAGCAGAACCAATGCTTCAAGATAAAGGACTCTAGTGGTGGAGAGATTTAGGAGGTCACAGAAGGGGACACGTGGCCCATCTCGAGTTCGCTCCGCGGACCTGCATCGCCCGATGCTCTCGTCCTCCTACCAGTACGGTACTATTCTCAGACATTGCGACCATCTGGGCAAATTTAGAAACTCGAAGCCGGACTTTGCGCGTTCCGACGGATGCACTCGCCGCCCAGCAACGCTTGTTCGGCGAACGAGGTTTGCCACTGCGACCGCCCGCCGAACGACCACGTCCACCAGAAATCGTATAAAACGAGAGCGTCTCGACTGTCGCTTCTCTCTTTCCTTCTTCATTCACTCAACTCGTCTACACTCCTCACCAAGCTCACCTTATAAATCATCAACAATGTCCTCGACCAGCAACACGACCGTCGCGTTTTTCGGTGCCACCGGCGGATGTGGCCTCGGCTGCCTCGTCAGGTCCCTCAAGGCTGGCTACAAGTGTCGAGCTTGTAAGTGTCTGTCAGAACACTATAGCTTCAAACGTGAACCTGACTTTGCCTTCGCAGTGGCCCGCACGCCGCAGAAGCTCCGCGACCTCGTCGCCAAAGCCGGCGTCCCGTCGTTCCAAGCCGCTCTCCTCACCATCATCCAAGGGCCTGCTCAAGACGAGGATGCTGTCAAGCGGGTCCTCACGCCCGATGATGGCCAGCTCGTCCAGCGCATCATCTTCTCCATCGGTTCGTTCTACCACCACGTGTCTTCCTTTCCTTCCGCACGAACTGACCCTGGTGACCTGCACCTCAGGCGCCGCTCCAGTCTTCACCAAGAACCCTCTCCGACCAGTCACTCTCGACAACCCTACCGTCTGCGCCGACTCGGTCACGACGCTCGTCGAATGCATCGCCTCCCTCCGCTACCCCCTCGCGCCGCTCCTCACCGTCATCTCGACGACCGGCACCACAAAGAAACGGGACGTCCCTTACCTCTTCATGCCGATGTACCACTGGGTCCTCGCCGTCCCCCACGTCGACAAGAGGAAGATGGAGCTCGCCGTGGTCGACGCTCAGAAGCGCGGCGTCGTGCGCGGCAGTGTCATCATCCGCCCGAGCTTGCTCATGGATGGCCCCGCCGACGAGTCAAAAGTCAAGGTCGGGAACGTTTGGGGCAACGAGAAGACGCTCAAGATTGGGTACACCGTCAACCGTGAGGATGTCGGCGCGTGGATGTTCAAGGAGCTCGTCGATGGCGGCGACGACGCCTGGGGCACCGTCCCTGGCGGCAGGGCCGTTACTTTGACTCGATAGATCCACACACTCGTTAAGAAGCTGTATACAAACATGTAACACTGATCCTATTCATTCAATTCTACTTGGTACGGCTCATTCGAAGCGAGCCACGTGTATCACCACCCGACATCAAAGTGCCTGGACCTCAACAGAGCAACAATTTCCTGCCTTCCCTCTATCGATTCCTGACTTTTGTGCCCTGCTACCTTCACCCCTCCGCATAAACTTAACCCTCACATACGATGACCTTGTTCCGGGGCCTCGCGCGCTCCGTCCGTGCCGACGGGATCCCACCCCCACCTGGCCGCCGCGCCCGCTCTCGTTCCGTTCCGCGAGCGTCGTTCCGGGAGAGCCACGCTGCCATCGCCGTCTACATCGTGACAGAAGCGAAACATACGATGCCAACGACAGAGATCAAGCCGTTGTGGACGCCCAGGAATGTCGACAAGACGCAGATTGAGCGGTTCAGGGCGCTCGTCCAGAAGAAGTACAATGTCGCGCTTGGTACGCGCTGCTCTCTAGGGCCGGGAAGTGATGAGATAGTGCTGATCCTAGCTGTCACTACTTCTAAACTACTCGCAGAGGACTACGCCGCTCTACACCAGTGGTCTGTCGAGCATATCCCCGAGTTCTGGGCCGAGGTGTGGGACTGGCCAGCGTTCGGAGCCGGAGCAAAGGTGGAGCAGGGCGGCGTGATTGCGAGCAAGAAGTGGGACACTGTGAGCATCTTCTTACTTCCACCTCTGGGAGGACACCCTCGACTGGAAGGCGGCCTGCCCGGGCCACACCACCGCTCAAAGTGCGGGGGAAGGGAGCCATCGAGCGGGGACCCAGCTGACCACGATCTCCTTGTCGCGCGTGGGATGAATAGATTCTGGACGAGAGCATCCCCATCTCAGACATCCCGTCGTGGTTCGTCGGAGCCAGGCTCAACTGGGCCGAAAACATCCTTCGCGCCGCGTCCGAGCCCGCGCTCGCTGACAAGCCGGCGTTGATCGAGTGTTGTAAGTGTCTTCTGCCGCTTGTTCAAGTCACAAAACTCTGGTAAACTGTACATCACTAATTACATCTTTGACTGGCCACTAGGCGAGCCACCAAAGGGCGAAAGCCTCACCTACAAGCGCATCACGTGGTCGGAGCTCTACGCCAAAGTCCACGCGGTGCAGCAGAGCTTGGTCAAGGAGGGCCTCAAAAAGGGCATGGTCTTCGGATACTACGGTCCCACTTGCGCTGAAGCCGTCATCCTCTTGCTTGCCGTGTATGTTTCATTTTCCCATCGTTGCTCCCTCACCGTCACGCTTCGAGCGAGGCACCGTTGAGAAGCGCGCAAGTCCGCACGCCTCCCAAAGTCTTGCTCATTCACTGAAATCACTGCGAACAGAACCTCCGTCGGGGGCATCTTTTCCTCCTCCGCCTCCGACTTCGGCCCCGCCGGCGTCCTCGAACGACTCTCCCAATTCGGATCCTCCCTCTTCGGCCTCGTCGGCGCCACCTCAGTCCGGTACAACGGCAAAGTCCTCCCTCAGCTCCCCAAGCTCGCCGAAGTCGTCACTGGCCTCGGGTTCAGTAAGAAGAAGGTGTGGATCGTGGATTACCTCGGTGAAGGAAGTGAGGTTGAGGGGTGGAGGAAGTGGAGCGAGTTGGAGAGTGGACAGGTGGAGGGAAAGATTGTGTTCGAACAGGTCGAGTTTGATCATCCGCTTTGGGTGCTTTTCTCGAGTGGTACGACTGGGAAGGTGGGCTACCTCTACGTCGAATCGGGAAACGAAGCTCGCGCTGACGTGGTGCCCTTGTCACGCAGCCCAAGCCGATTGTTCACCGCGCCGGTGGAATACTTCTTCAGAGCAAGAAGGAGCACGTCATTCATGGTGATCTCGGCACTGAGGATGTTGTCTTCTACTACACTACTCCTGGTTCGTTCTTTGGTCCTCGACAGTTCGGTGCGTGAAGCTTACGCAGAGCCCTTCACAGGTTGGATGATGTTCAGTACGTGCGATAGAATTCGGACACCTCTCAGACTTCTTACTGACACATCATACACCCAGACTACCTCGTCGCTGCTCTTGGAGCGGGATCCACGGTCGTTCTGTTCGATGGCTCGCCCCTCTTCCGTCCCGAGCTGCTGTGGGATATGAGTGAGGAGCTCGGCGTCACCGTGTTCGGTACAGTGAGTCCAAATCCTCCACTTGCTTCATTTCTCGGTACTCACAACAGGGGCCTTCTTTAGTCTGCCAAATACCTCGACGTCCTTTCGAAGGGTTACGTGCCGAAGGATCACCACCCGCTCAAAGCGCTCAAGCAAGTCCTGTCGACCGGCAGCCCCTTGAAGGCAGAGTTGTTCGAATGGGTGTACGAGAACGTCAAGAGCGACGGAGACTTGCTTCTGGGAAGCATCACTGGAGGTGAGTCTGTTCCCGACGGCCCCTTTGACCTCCGCTCACGCTAACGTGGACCTCTCAGGCACCGACATCTGCTCCCTCTTCGCTGGACACAACGCCGCCCTCCCTGTTTACAGCGGTGAGATCCAGTGCATTACGCTTGGTATGGCTATCGCCTCGTACTCGGAGGATGGCGTTGCCCTCTCGCCAGGGGAGGCTGGAGACCTGGTCTGCACCAAGCCGTTCCCTTGCATGCCCGTCTTCTTCTGGAACGATGCTGGTGGGAAGAGGTACAGGGAGAGCTACTTCGAGAAGTTTGAGGGCGTGTGGGCGCATGGAGATTACTGTGAGTCTTTTCTCTTCGTCACACCTGGACTCCTCTTAATCGGGAGAATCCTCGCAGGTGTCATCTCCGAAAGTCGGCAAGGCAACGGCGGAGGAATCACCATGCTCGGTCGATCTGACGGGGTCCTCAACCCTTCTGGAATCCGTTTCGGCTCCTCGGAGATCTACGAGGTCCTCGACACGTTCTCGCCGTCGACGGCCTCCTCGCCCAACGATCCTGCTGCCGCGTTCGCTGTTATCGAGGACTCGCTCGTCGTCGGCCAGAAGACTGCAGGAGGGAGTGACGAGCGAGTGGTGCTGTTCCTCAAGATGGTGGATGGGCATGTTCTGGAAGAATCGCTTCTGAAGGAGATCAGGTTGAGGATCAGGACTCGGTGAGCTTCCGTTCCTTCGATGGCGATAGAGTGACGTGGCCGGCGCGCTAACTTTCTTTCGTGGCAGGCGATCTGCCCGTCACGTACCGGAGCGCATCTTGCAGGTTCAGGACATTCCAGTAGGGCTCCTCTTTTGCTCCTAAGACGAGCGACCTCGCCGCTGACCCAAGAATCTTTCTCCAGCACACGATCAACGGCAAGAAGATCGAAGTGCCCATCAAGAAGATTCTCGGCGGAGCGGCCATCTCGACGATCAACTTGGCGACTCTCAGAAATCCGGAATGCTTGGCCGAGTACGTGACTTTGGGAGATGTGTTGAGAAAGGAGGTGCAGTAGAGAATGGGCATGGAAAGTGTGTGTGTGGTAATCGAGCGATCGTTGTACTCTTCCTCGCTCTTGTTGCCACAAAATGTTTCTCTCGGACCGAAACTCAAAGGACGCGACCTCAAAGATATTATGACAGAGATACTACTTGAGAGATATTTTGACATAGTTGAGAGACGTTTTGAGATGGTGTCTACAAGATGCGAAAGGGAGACTCCGATAAAGTGAGCGAATAGTTGGAGCTTTGCGGCGTCGTCCAACCCTTCTCCTTCTTCCGCGAGTCGGTAAGTCTTGAGCAAGTCATCGATGAGAGCCGCTGAGAGAATACATGTCAGAGAGGTAGGAAGTTTACAGAGGTTGGACTGAGACTTACGATTGGCATTGCGCAAGTCTCGCCTCGTCGCGGGAAAGTTGGACGGAGGGAGGCGAGCCTCGAAGACGGGCTCGTCGAACGCGGGTGGGTGGTTGAGGGGCTCGCCCGGACCAGGGGGAGTAGGAATAGTCGGGATGGGAAGCCGGAGTTGAGGTGGGGCGAGAGGGAACAGCGCGCTGGTGTCGTCGTGCGCTTGGGCGTTGAGAGGACGACGGAGGCTCCAGTCGGCGCTGCGATGGCGGGAGAGTCAGTGACGAGTTTGTATATGAAAAAGGGAAGGAGAATGTTCACAGCTCCCGGTCAGACATGTCCGAGTTGTGACAGTGGATCCTGCTGCAGCGCAAGGCCCAGAGCAGCATGTGGTTTACGTCGAGTTGAGCTTGGGGGATTCCACTGCTCGGAGCGCTAGCGGTGCTGTTGGTAACAGTCTTTGAGTTGATGGCGCCCATCGTCTGTAGTAATGATGTAGGCAGAGGTCAAAGTAGAGGAAGGTGAGGTGAAAGAGGAGGACGAAGAAGAAAGAGCGGAAGCGAGGACGGAGAATGCGTTCGCATACATCGCGGAGCATCGCTGGCTCTCGGAGTGAGGAAGCACAGCCTTCCATCTTTCTTCTTCATTCTCGTTCTCCTCATCTCCTCATCTCCTTCTACCAAAAATCCAAGCTTGAACTCTAATCAAAGGCCCTTGCAAGGGTGTTTGAGAGCAAGTACGCAAGCTTCTCTCGAGCCACGTCATCGACCGCTCGCGAGTCTCAAAGTTCAGCTGGGCGACATTTTTCATCCTCACTCACGCCGCTTCAGATGCAACAGAATGACAGTGCTTGCAACCGATTTGACCAACGTAAGAAACCAAATGATAACCGATAGAGCCCCTCGATCTCACCCAACAACCTCCACCTAAACAGTGTCCTTGTTCCGCCTCCCCCACAGCCTCGTACCCTTCTCCGCTCAGATCATGGCCCAAATAGCCGTAAAGCACGAGACCGACTTTGGAGCTTGCAGCGGCTCCTTCGTTTGAGGGTCGCGCCAGATCTGAGCCAAGCTACACGTCAGCACGCCATCGTCCACGAAGGAGAAGTAGAAGGAACGAACGCCATCTGTATCGACTTTGCCAAACTGGAACGTTGACTGGTTGGTCTTGAGCTGGCTAAGCCAGTCGGTGACCGTCCTCTCGTCGTCAACCATGATGTCTGCGCAGCGTCGATGAGTTCAGTTTTTCAGCGCGAGAGCTTCTGACGAGTGGGAGCCACGTACTGCTCTCTTGACTGTGGAACCATGACCTGCAGAGAGATATCAGTATTGCTCACATGTGATGGAAAGTTTGGTATCGACGCACTGAGTGTCTCTGCAGAAAAGTTCGACATGGTCAGCGAAGGCGTTGAAAGCACGTTCGGGAGAGCAACGTACTGGTTTCCGTTCCCAAGGATTCCAATATGATCGTCTACCGACATGAATTTGACCTGAAAGATCAAAGACGTCAGTCGAGAACACAATTTTCAAGAGACTGAAGGACTCACGTGGCAGTTCCTAGACTTGTGAACGGCGTTGACGGGCTTGATCTGATCTTTCCCGGTGTACCAGTAGACCTCGCTGCAGAAATCAAATGTGTCAGTGGCCGTGAGGTGCGAGACCAAGAACCAGTAGCACTCACAGGTTATCCTGCTTCCCAGCGCGGTTAAGATCCTTGTAAAGTCGGAAGACGACCTCCTCGTTCGTACCACCCTGGAACGGTACACTCTCTCCCTTGTCGTTGAATCCGAGATCAAGCCATAGAGTGACTTTGATGCCCTTCTTGTCTTTCCCGCCGAACTTGCAGGCCTCTAGCACTCCGCGAACGACAGGCGCGGCGTTGAGCGTCGGCGTTTGACTGAGACAGGCTATCAGTCTCCAAATGATGGAGCAAGTAGGAAGGGAGCTCACATAAACACGTTCTTTTCAGCGTAGCGAAGCCCAGCGAGCCACGCAGCATCTAATGAGAAGAACGTTAGTCGAGCCACGTGGTCATTAGAAAAAGCAACGGACTTTGAGGCACTCGGATGTCCTGATGACCGGGCACTATTGCGCAGGAACGTTAGCAAGCTGAAGTGTCTTCCTATCATCAGTTACACGCACTGCCGTGCGGCCGACGGTTGACAACGGCCATGGCTGGCGAGACGAATACGAGTCAGCGAGCGAATCAAACGACTGCTAAAGCAGCAAAGCACTCACGGAAAGGCTTATGAGTTCGGTGAATGAAGTGGGGTGCAAAGTCGTGAACGAGCGTCTCATCGTCGAACGCAGCATCGAGCTTCGCCAAAGCGCCAGCGTTCAACGCGGTCGAGAGGGCAGCCAGTCGACTAGGCGTTTTCGTCGCAGTCGGGAACGAGGGCGGCTTCAATTCCTCGACACCCTCCGTAGCTGTTGCTGCATCCAGGTATTAGTTTTCCGCGTTTGTCGAGAGAGGGTCGCGGAACGCACCTTCTGACCCAGCGGCGGACGTCGTGTCGGGCAGCAGCGGCGACACCACCGGCGTACTCTTCTCGCCATCGACCTTCTTCTCCGACTCTGCAGCCACCGTCGGAACACCACTCATTGCGGAGTCACTCGTCCCCTCCTCTGTCTTCTCCACCGGCTTCGTCTCCGCCACGCCCTCCTCCCCACCCCCAGCGCCATTCGCGACGACCTGCTGCAACTCCACGCCCGTCACCGGCTCGTTGGCGTTCGCGTTTCCCTCACCCAAAGCTTTCCTCTTCTCCTCCCTCGCCCTCTCCATCAACTGCGTCACGAGGTTCGCAAACCCGCCACCCGAACCACCAGAGATACCGCTGCCAGGAGCTCTATGCGCCTCCGAAGCCATGCTCCACCAGTGACTAGGGTGGTGCTCCTCGCCTGCGGCTAGCGTTTCTCGGTTCTGACGGTTAAGGAGCTTTCGGGCCGCTCGGGCGGCTTTCGTGACGTCGATTTCGGCGAGGTAGGGGTTGCGGTCGGCGAAGAGGTAGTCGTGTTCCTCGCCAGTGCGAGGGGAAGGGTAGGCGGGGGGATCGGCCAGGCATGGCAAAGGAGGGTTCAGGGACCGGGACCATCTACAGAGTTTTGATCAAGGATCAGCAAGGTGTTTGCGTGTAGATGAGCTCCGACGTACGAAAGAAGCAAGGTGTCGTAAAGCGAATCGACGACTGGACCCTCAAGATGCACCATCATCTCGACGTTCGGTCGATCCTGATGTTTCACCAAGTCAGAAAAGGCAAGATTTGCTTTTAGAGATCGCGGGAGCTAACTTGAATGTTGTTACTGTTCAACAGCGCAACTTTTCGGTCGACAATCATCGTCTTTTGGTGGAACGTTCTACAGGGCAACCCTACTCAGCGAGGCTCAGCTCTGGTGTGAGGAAAACAACGCACCCAAGAAGCGGCCGGTGAAAGTTGATGACTTCGAGTGACAGATTCGGAACTTCCTTGCTGGCCGGAAGCTTCAGTCCCGTCCACGTGGCTTCGTTCACTCGTGCGTGCGGGCTGGTCAAGTTGATGGTCAGGGAGCACATTGAGCCACCTGCAACGAAGTGAGAACTCACTTGATGAGCTGCTCGAAAGCCCCACGGTCCCACATGACTTTGACGACGACTTTGTCTCCTTTCCGCTCTCCGACGCGCTTGCTGAGCTCCTTCAACGCGTTCCCGACGGCCGTCACCGAGTCTGAGGGCCTGCAATCGAAGAAAGTGGTGAGCAAGAATGGAAGCTAAACATGCTAGCAACGAGGCGTACTGCCAGTAGTCTAAAATTGGGTGGTCAGTCCCGGTACAGTGTGTCAGGAGGGGCGAGACCTGAGCTCACTTGTGACCAAAAATATCTCCTTCTCGGCCAGGACGATCACGTCGTAGTAGTGTTTCATCTGAGCAAAGAGTCAGTATTGAGATGCGCAAAGATGAGAGGGAAAGGGCACACGATATCAGGGATGGTTGAGACGATGGTGAGAGGGATCGTGCCCGACGTTCCTATGAGGGCGGGCGAGACGTTCCCCGCGAGCGGGTCTCGCGTGAGACAGGTCAACACGTCGGCATACATCTAGGAGTTGTGCACTGTGTCAGCAGCTATACATACAAAGTATCTACACAAGAAACAAGGGACTCACTCGGAGGAACAAGTCGCTCGGGCGTTGCGGGAAGTTGCCTCGCTCGGCAGCCTGGTCGAGCTCCGCTGGAGTCCAGTCTCGTCCCTATTTCCTCACAACCCGATCAGCTTTACCCTAGTCTCTACTATTCCAAACCAGTGACGGACCTTCAAGAGATCTCTCTTGATGTAGTATCGCCTATGCGCCCGCTCGGGCAGCCATGGCTTCTTGAACAGGCCAGCGGCCTTGGCGGGCGAGTACCCCTTGTGGTCGACCATGCCCTGCCTGACCGTCTTCTCTGGCGAGAAGATCTCGAGCGGCGGGAAGGGCTCCGGGACGAACGCGTGCGACGCCATGGCTCGTGCGAAGGGTTGAGGGTGGCGTGCCGACGAGGGCGGGAGTTGCTGCTGCTCGTGCTGGGACGGGGAAGGTGGATTCGTGGAGGTGCTCTCTGGCGAGGGAGGGACGGGTGGGGGCGGGGCGGAGGAGTATGTGTTGAAGTGAAAGTGTAGAGAGTTTTGGAGGGGTCGTGTGAGAAGAGTCGAAGCCGAGAGTGCGAGGAGGGCACAGAGTCGCCCCTCGCCTGCTGTCCTCGGAGACACTCCGCCGCCCCCTTCGTTCGCAGCAACCCTCGCCGTGGGCTCAGACGACTGGCGGCGTACTCACACGTCACTCTAGAATAGCGCCCGAGCTCCTGGGTCGCTTCAAGAGGCGTTGGAATTGGAATATTTTTTGAGCATCATTTTTCTGCACTTCTATTTGTACACTGCCACAACAATCTGCGCACATCTGCGTACTGTAGCCCACAACGTGCCCTCCTCTAGAAGATCGCCAAGTCCTCAATCCCGACCACATACGTCTCGCCAATATCCAGCACACCCATCCTGCCGTTCTCACCTTCCTGCTTGTCCTCCAACCCCTTCAGTCCCGCGTCCTCGCACGCCTCTTGCAGCTCAATCACCGCCTCAAGTGACTCGGCCTCGGCTCCGATAAACGTCCCGAAGTGAATCCCTAGGGAAACAACGTCCTGTCAGTCAGCCGACAGTAACTCCGATGAGAACATCGGCAGGCGTACCTATAGTATTCCGTGATTTGACATCAAGGTGCATCGCAACAGCGTCGGTCGGCGAACCGTGGAACGCCGAGGGGAACTTGTCGTGGTCCAGCTGAGAGGGAGGACCTGTCAGCTTCTGCCGCCGGAAGAAGACCTCAAAGAACGCCTACTCTCAACCCCGCCCAAGAGATAAACCCAAGCGTCCCTCCTCGCCAGATGGGCACGAAGGAAACGTCAAACGGTCCCAGCTTGGCTCCGATCTCTGCTCAAAGCCATCGAAAGTCAGCAAGAGAGGTAGATAAATAAACTTCCTACAACTTCTCGCACCTTCAAAAGCCGGGCAGACGGCGTCCGACTTGGTGTAGCGACGATACCCCGTGTCCCTGTTTTGTTTACCTCCACACAGTCAGCACGTGACCTTTAAGCTGTTGGCGCACAGAGCGAGCAGCACAGAACGCACCCAGCAAAATAGATGGCGCCCTTTCTCGTCACTCTTGCAGTACTCGAATCTTCCCCTTCGCCTGGCTGGAAGCTGACGAGTTGCTCGACGGTCCAGCCGGACCACAGCGTCGCCGATTGGTCTCTCGCGCCTCGACCTGGAAACAGAAATTGTTGCTCAGGATTCCAGTCGTGCAGAGTCTCACCAGGAATCAGGACTCACCAGAGTTGTGCTGAGCAGGAACGCAAGTGAACCTCAGCTTGGCCTGAGGTGACGACGAGCCATCGTCGACGTGGTCGAACGACAGCGACTTGTCGCTCCAGTACAGGTCGACGTCCTCCCACCAATCCATTTCCACGACTTTCTCCTCCAAGATTCCCGACGAGACGAACCATTGCTTGTTTCCTGTAGTGAAATCAAGGAGGTCAGCAACGTGCTCCTGGGCGAATGGCGGCCGTGCGTGGGTGCGCAGAGTGACGCACGCAACGGGACAAAGTAGAGCGCTTCGGGGAAGTATCGTTTGAGCGAGAGGATGGTAGAATAGTCCAAATGGTCGTAGCTGTGATTCCTGTCAGCTGCACTTTCCTCCCCTCCAGAAACAAACAGCAAGTGGAACGCAACTGGTTGTGCGAGATAAACACGGCGTCGACGCCCGGCAGCTCGTCGACCCTGCACGGCGTCCGCTTGAGCCTCGAAGGGCCGGTGTACGCCGTCGGCCCAGCCTTGCTCGAGAACATGGGGTCGAACAGCAGCCTGACGAGCTTGCCGTCCTGGCCCGCGCCGGCCCAGGGGAGCTCGACGTACGCCGACGCGTGGCCCAACCAGGTCGCCTTGATGTCCTTGCCCTTGCCGTTCTTGGACTCGCCCTGGCCCCAGTCAGGCTCGACGACCTGGATGTCCCTCGCGTGCGGGTGCTTGTCGAGGTCCGGGTGCCCCCAACTGAGGGGGATGCCCCCGAGCGCGAGCTCTGACCAGCTTGGCGGAGCGGCGGACGGCCACGGGTTCTTGAACAGCGTGCCCTGCGAGTTGGCGTGGTGCAACGGTCGCTTTGCTGACATCTAAAAGTTGATGTAACTTGTGGCGGAGGAGGGGGAGCGCGGGTACTTCGAGAGTGACGCCCGCCGCTTGGCCGGGGTGAGCTTGGATCAGTTCTCCGGGGCGAAGGAGATTTTGGCGGGCTTCGTCTCGCGCGCACCGGCCTCACCTCTCGCTGCGTTCGCCTCCACTTCTTACATCAAGAAAATCATGTTCCGGACAACAGCAGCAAACGTGGTCCGGCCACTGGCACGTTGCAACAGTTCGCTGGCGAGCGTGGTGCCGCGCGACGTCGCCCGGTCGCGGCTGCAGGAGCACTACACCAACACGCTGTCGCACGACCTGCTCTACCTCCTCTACGCCCACCCGCCCGCCGTGTCGCCGCCCGACCCGCTCACTCGAGCCCCAGCATGGTCCCCGCTCAACCCGTACGCCCAGAACCGCCCGCCGCCGCGCGCAAAGGGCGGGCGCTACCTCCAGCCCAACCCGTCGTCCGCCGTGCCCGAGCTCGAGTCGATCACGGTCAGCACGATGAGCAAGGCCGCCCTCCAGCAGAAGTCGTCCCTCGTCGCACTCATGATGGCGTACCAGGCCATCACGGGCCAGCCGCCCCAGTCGCGCCATCCGGGCCCGTACGGCGCCGGCACCGACCAAGGCATCGTCGTCACGAGGAGCACGAGAAAGTCGGCGTCGTTCAAGATCCGTCCGGGGGCACCGACGGGCGTCAAGATCGAGCTCAAGGGCGAGCCGATGTACGCCTTCCTCGACACGCTCACCACCTTCGTCCTCCCGCGCCTCAAATCCTTCAACGGCATCCCCCTCCCCCCCGCCTCCCACCCGAAACAGTCGCCCTCGTCCATGTCGGGCGTCATCTCGTTTGGTCTCCCGAACGAGGCCATGGGCTTGTTCCCCCAGATCGAGACCGCGCTCGACCAGTACCCGCGCGCGTTCGGCATGAACATTTACCTCAAGACCAACCTCAAGGGCAGGGGCGCACAGGAGAAGTCGAGGGCGTTGCTGAGTGGGTTGGGCGTGCCGTTTGTCAAGAGGTAGACTATGAGGGAGTGATGGTGTAACAACAGCATTATGACAACTCTCTTCATCGGCGCGCGCGTCTTCCTGAGCAGCGACGTCCAGTTGTGTACAGGCAGCGCTCTCTCTGGACTTGACATATGGGGACAGCAATAGGAAGTAAATGATACAACAGTATAGCTTTCAACAACGGAGTAGCGCATGAGGTTAGCATCAC
This sequence comes from Pseudohyphozyma bogoriensis, assembly GCA_024364755.1. Taxonomy (NCBI): domain Eukaryota; kingdom Fungi; phylum Basidiomycota; class Microbotryomycetes; family Chrysozymaceae; genus Pseudohyphozyma; species Pseudohyphozyma bogoriensis. Next base: position 93,046 of record JALBUQ010000069.1, read on the forward strand.
TACACCCCTCGAGCGACACTCCTTCCTTCGTCCAGCTAGCGCTCACGTCCACCCCTCCGACAGCACCTAGAAGAACAGGACAGCAACGAGACAAGTCGTCAGCATCCATGTTCCTTCCATATCATAAACCTTGCGCTTGAAACGAAGAGGGGGAAAGAGGAATGGCCTCCAAAAAAGCTCAGAGTTGCTAGAAAAAGTTACGGTGCTGTTGTCTTTTCGACAGTTTTGTATTAAGTCAGGGATAACATGGGCTAACTACCCTCGTGAGGGTAGCCGCCGTCGCTCATCCTTGTAATTGGAAGCCATTTCCCTCCCCTTTCTTCCCTCTCGTTTCGAGTTGGTGGTGGACGGGCCAGAGAGGAAATTTTGCTCACCCTGATGAAGCTGCCATCGGCCTGCTTCTGCCGTGCTACTCCCCCCTGTGCCAGCTACAGCATCTGCATCAATGCTCGTCGAAAAAGTAGTCGAAAAAGCCGAAGGGTGGTGAAGGAGGAGAAGGAGCACGCCGTTCGAGCGACCGGCGCGACTTTCGGGCGGGAACCGCTGCGGGTGAGCTGGCACTCTCAAATCCTCGGACTGACACGTGGCATTGATTTCGGATGCTCTGGCAGTCTACTGGTTGTGTCCAGCGAGTCCATCTTGTTCTCAACGGCTGTCCTCAACGTGTCGTTAGACCCAGCACGACAGCGTCTCCTGCTTGTGCACGCTGCCGAAGAGAGGACGCCCGCCGCCAAACGACGCTTGTTCGGCGAACGACGTTTGCCACTGCGACCGCCCGCCGAACGACCACGTCGCGCTGGTATCGTATAAAACGAGAGAGCGTCTCGACTGTGGCGCTTCTCTCTTTCCTTCTTCATCCACTCAACTCACTCGCACCTTCCACCAAGCTCACCTTCTCAATCATCAACAATGTCCTCGACCAGCAACACGACCGTCGCGTTCTTCGGTGCCACCGGCGGATGTGGCCTCGGCTGCCTCGTCAGGTCCCTCAAGGCTGGATACAAGTGTCGAGCTCGTAAGTGTCTGTCAGAACACTATAGCTTCGAGCTTGAACCTGACTTTGCCTTCGCAGTGGCCCGCACGCCCCAGAAGCTCCACGACCTCGTCGCCAAAGCTGGCGTTCCGTCGTTCCAAGCCGCTCTCCTCACCATCATCCAAGGACCTGCTCAAGAAGAGGATGCTGTCAAGCGGGTCCTCAGGTCCGAGGATGGCCAACTCGTTCAGCGCATCATCTTCTCCATCGGTTCGTTCTACCACCACGTGTCCCCCCTTTCCTTCCTCACGAACTGACCCTGGTGACCTCCACCTCAGGCGCCGCCCCAGTCTTCACCAAGAATCCTCTCCGACCAGTCACTCTCGACAACCCTACCGTCTGCGCCGACTCGGTCACGACGCTCGTCGAATGCATCGCCTCCCTCCGCTACCCCCTCGCGCCGCTCCTCACCGTCATCTCGACGACCGGCACCACAAAGAAACGGGACGTCCCTTACCTCTTCATGCCGATGTACCACTGGGTCCTAGCCGTCCCCCACGTGGACAAGAGGAAGATGGAGCTCGCCGTGGTCCACGCTCAGAAGCGCGGCGTTGTTCGCGGCAGTGTCATCATCCGCCCGAGCTTGCTCATGGATGGCCCGGCCGACGAGTCAAAAGTCAAGGTCGGTAACGTTTGGGGCAACGAGAAGACGATCAAGATTGGGTACACCGTCAACCGTGAGGATGTCGGCGCGTGGATGTTCAAGGAGCTCGTCGATGGCGGCGACGACGCCTGGGGCACCGTCGCTGGCGGCAGGGCCGTTACTTTGACTCGATAGAAGTGCGGAGCCTGAGGTCCTGTACATCATGTAATAGTGTAAATGTTAATTGCGATTACTATATTCCTACTTGTCTTGATACGGCGCCATCTACAACATCTGCACGCGCTCAAACCAGCCACGTGCCCTTCCAGATTCCTCTAATAACGCTGAAGTTTGCGATCGCGTTCCTTTCACTGTCACCCGAAAATCACAGTCAGCGCAATCCAAATCAAGGCGCAAAGCGAAAGAACGAACCTATAGAAACCCCTCTTGGACCATTCTTCCACCACCCACGACGCGCTCCAACCCAACCACCACCACACGAGCGCAAACCCAAGCGCCCTCTCGAACGTCTGCAACGACTTCGGATCCCACTTTCCTCCCGACGCCTTGAATTTCTCAAACTTCCATCTCCGGTACGCCGACTTGCAGAGCGCCTCGACCGCGACGGCGAAAGGCTGGAGGATGAAGAACATTGTTGTCGAGCCGATGGGCGGGAGCGAGGCGATGTAAGGGTGAACTCCGGTGGGAAGCGGGTCGAGAGAGAGGTTGCCGCCCTCGTGGAGGAGACCGGTGATGCAGAAGACGATGAGGGACTTGAGGAGATTTGAGAAGAGCTGGCGGGCGGATCGACGCGCTGGCGGTGAGGGCGGAGGCGGAGGTGGTGGAGGGCCGTCGATGTTCGTCGGTGTGGGTGCAGTTGAAGGTGGGGGGAGAGTCGTGGAAGACGGCAGCCCGAGGACTTGCTCTCCAAGCCAGATCCATCCGAGTGCGCTGAGACTTCTGTAGAAATAGTGATGCCACGTCCGGCCCCAGACAGTTCCCTGCGAAAGTCGAGAGGGTGTTAGCGATCGCTCAACGTGGCTCGCAAAGCTCCCAAGCTCCGCACCCACAAAGCCTCACGAAATACACTTACCAGTCCTGGATGCACCCAAAGCTCTCCCATTCCACCGAGGAGGGGTGGCCACCCCCATGGCTCGAAGAAGACGCCCTTGCACCCCATGCAGCTCCCCATCCCAACGAAACCCAGCGCCATGACATCGTAGACCAGCTCCAAGCTCTGCCACGTCTGCGCCACGACAAGGATAGAGAACAGCGCTCTCCAGAGGATCGGCTGGTCGGCCAGGAGAGGTGAGACGCCTGGTCGCCCGCTCATAAAGTCCCGGACGCGTGGCACCTCTTCTTGGATCGTCGTGTAGGCGTCGGTGACGAGGATGACCATGATGAGATGGAGGAGACGGTTCTTGAGGAATGAGCGAACAGAAGAAGTTCGAAGAAAGGGGTCGCGATTTCCCTGGACGAAAGAATAGCGGAAAGAACAAAAGGTAAACAACGTGGTCAGCAACAACTCGAGGGAACGAGGACTGGAGGCAGTACGCACAGCGCGAGACAGCGGAGCTCGCCAGTTCCACCCGATCCCTCTCCAAGTGATCCACAGCTCCATCGCCCATTGTACTTTCGCCAGAGTGCACGGCGGAGGCACAGGCTCGAGGAGGACGGCCGGACGAGGACGGTCCTTGGGAGAGGTCGGCGGCTGGAGCGAGTCCTTGAGAGGCGGCATCGGGAGTGTCCGTTGTGGGTCGTCTGGGAATACGACGAGAAGATCGAGCGTTCGCAAGCACCAGAAGCCCTGAATACGATCAACAAAAGAGCAGGATGTTAGCCCCGCTTCCCGCTGCAGACGTCACTCAACGCGGCCCCGTCCAGTTCCCTCATCCTTGTTCTTGCTCCAGATACCCTTGAGGAAGATAGCTCACGGTGATGATACCAGTCCCAACATCGTTGAGCAGGATGCCGATCTTGTAGTGAGCGTTGAGGTAAACATGGGCCGCGATGAGCACTGGAGCGGCGAACAGCCTGCACGCAGAATCGCTGAGCGCGAACAGAGATTCTGTGCCAACAGCTAATCAGCTCAGCTATTCTTACTACAGCTACAATCAAAGGAACTCACTCGAGCTCTGTCCAGGAGGCACGCGGGCGGCGAGGACGGCGATTGTTCCGAGCTGGATGGCAGCAGCAGCAACACAGGCGAGCGGCGAGTCGGCAAAGAGCACCCGGTCCCGAGTCCCCCAGTGTACCGCCTCCATCATTCCCCTTTCCCTGAACCTTCTCGTGCGGTGTTGGTGCGGTGTTGTGCGTGGACGAGGGCCAACAGAGGAGGCGATGATCCGTGCCCTGACTAGACGGGACAGGGTGGCCAAAGCGCTCGCAGCTTTCAGATCATCACACGTGTAGCTTTTTTTCTTGTCTTCAGGATAGGAAGAGTTGATATACGTTCGTTTTTATTTAAGATATGATATTATTTTTCTCACGCACTACGGCGGATCCCTTCCAGCAACGCCTTCTCCACCCCTCGCAGCGTCTCTGGCGTGCTGTTCAAGCTCGACATGAAGTAGATGACGTTCCCGAGTGGTCGAGCATGCACGTTGAACGGCAAGCCAGCGGTAGAGGTGTTGGGCGAGCTTGGGAGCGAAGGTCCCTCACGGAGCTGGGCGAGGAGCGATTGCGCCGCCGTCGAGGCGTACCCAGCGCCGTCGCCTGCTCGGAGGTAGATCGACAAAACCGTGCCGAGCGCCATCACTCCCTCGACATTCTCAAGGGAGGACACCTCGTTGACGAACGACGAGCTCCACAAGCTCCACACCGTCTCGTCCGTCTCCACCGACGCCGCCACGTCGTTCGCCGCCCATTCGCCCTTGGGTCCATCCCACGCGCCTCGCTTCGCCATGCCGTCGAGGATGTCCAACGTCTTGTTTGCGACCGTGCAGCCGACTGGGTGAGCGGTGTACGAATGACCGTGGAGCAAGGCGTCGACCTTTTCGGGTCGGTAAAAGGCTTGGAACACGTTGTCGGACGCGAGCGTGACGGCCATCGGCAGAAGTCCTCCGGTGAGGATCTTGGCGTAGCAGGAAATGTCGGGCTTGGTGGTGGGACCCAAGAACTCGTGTCCGTTGGGTCGACCAAGACGACGAAGTCCGACAAAGACCTCGTCAAAGATGACTGGGAGACCACGCCATTGCGGCGTGTCGTCGGAAGGCTTCGAGGTAGGAGGGTCGACGAGCGGATCGGGGAACAGGTCGCGGTCGTTCCTGACGGTATCCACAAGCACTCGTTGGTAGAGGGGATCGACAAAGATCATGCCTCCAGCGCCCATGACGACGGGCTCGAGGATGAGCGCGCCGAATCGGATGCCGCCTTCCTCGTATCGCTTCTTGAGGTCCGACTCGACTAATTTGCGGTAAACCTCCGCCAGCGGATCGTTCAGCACCCTTGACTCAATGTCGTACACCTCGCTCAGAGTCCTGAAGCTCTTGATCACGTCGCCCTTCTCGCTCCTCACGACAGCCTCACCGTTCTCAATCTTGAGCGTGGGTGGGTCGAGCCAGAGTCCTCTCCCTCGGTACCATTCGACGCGGTCGTTGTAGATGTTGCCCTCGCAGGCATCCATCGCTCCGATCGTGTCTCCATGGTAGCTCCCCTTCAGTCCCAGCACGGCGAGCTGACCGCTCGACTCCTTCTCGAGCCCGTGACGCACGGCGTAGCTCCGCAGAGCCATCTTGAGCCCGACCTCCATTCCGGTGGACCCGTCGTCGGAGAAGAAGACTCGAGAAGCCCAGCCTTCACCGACAGTAGAGAGCAGGCGTTCGGAAAGCGTGAGGGAGGGGACGGAGGTGGCGGAAGGGAAGATGACGTGGCCGTATCGACCTGAAGCCTGCGCGGCGGCCAGGGTCAGCTCAGGGTGAGCATGGCCGAGAGCCTGAGTCCACCACGATGCAGATCCATCGAACACGGGTCGGAGGAGAGAAGTCGAAGATGGCGATGGGGAGGACGGGTCGTCGGCTCGGAAGACGGAGAAAAAGTCGCCGTGGGCGCTGTCGATGACCATGATGTCCGAGTCGTTTTTGAGGTGCGAGTGCTGGCAGAAGGGGTACCAGAAGGTGTCAATGGCTCGACGTGGGCCGCTGGCGAGCTCGGCCATTCGCGCCTGGTGGATCTGCTGGAGGGACTCGACGACGCCCTGGAGTGGTGCCGATGCCGACGCCTCGCTGATGCTGCGGTAGTACTCGTCGAGGTTCTTCTGGTCTTCTTCTACTGTAGGAGCGATTGCTGGGGGTTTGTCGATGACTCCGACGCGGATGCCTCGCTCGCGGAACCAGGACTCGAAGTACTCGAAGTTGCGGTAGTAATCCTCGCGGAAGACGAGGACGGCGTCGACGTCGTAGCCGCGGAGGAGGAGGGACTCGTAGGCGGAGATGGTGGTGGAAATACCACCAAGCTCGTGGGAGGCGATGAGGACGGCGGGAGGGAGGAGGGGGCGGAAGGCGTCGAGTTGGGAGGTGCCGGAGAGGGTGGGTGAATGCACGCCTGGTCGCGCGAGATGAGCGACAGTTGCCTCGCGACGAGTAGATGCACAGGTACTCACCACCAGCCGATTCGATGTACATCGCACTTCTCTTTCCTTTGCCGTTCTCGCCAAAGTCGACCACGTGGCGGGCGACGGCGCTGGCGAACTCGGAGTCTGTCGGTGGACTCAGGGCGGCCGGGGTGCCGCTCGCTCGCTGGACGGCGAGGTGAGGGCTGACTGGCTCGTCAAAGTGGAACAAGCAAGCCGTGTCGACGCCTGGGGCGAACCGCTGGATGTGCCTGCTCGCACCCAAGGCCGAGGTGAGCTCCCCCAACTCCCAACGAAAGCGCGTACTCGCCGGCGCGGCGAGCTGATGGCGACACGGACAGGGACTTACGCCTCGTCGTCGCCGTCTCCACTGCCAGTTCCGACAGGCTTGAGGTATCCGACACGCTCGCCGAGGGCGAGGGAGGCCCGACAGAGGCCGGTCGCGAAGATGGACTTGCCGACGGAGGTGGATGGGGCGACGATGAGCGACGTTCGGAGATGCGTGAAGAGCGCCATCGCCTCGAGCTATGGCCACCAGTGGACCTTTTGTAGGTAGTTTAGGCCGTGCTGGCCTCGGATCTACACCAAGCGGCAAAGTGATGGTCGTGGTCGTAGCGCAAGGGAACTCTGCGAAATTGAGCGCAAGTCAAGTCCTCGGCGGAGTGGAGGCACCACGGCCCGAAGCGACGGCTTAGCATCCTTCCATACCTCCAATCTTGACCTATTTCGGCTCTCACTCGCCCACAAGTCTCGAAACTCTCCATAGTCAAACTCGACGCCGTCCCAATCCGCCGCATCGCGTCCCAAACACACGTCGCATTCACTCCAGGACACGCGCTCGAGAGAGCTGGCGAATAGATGCCGTCGCTCGTCGATCAAGCCCTCGAGAGGGTGTCGACCCTGCCGAGCAGGATCAAGACTTGGTACATCAACATGAACAGGACCGCCAAGCTCGTGTTTTGGATCTACTTGTGCGTCCCTCCACCTCTCTCGGCCAAGCGTACGCCGTTCGGGCACCCGGCGGAAACGGGCTCAATCGTGCTGGGGTGCTCACCTTTACTTCTATTGTAAACAGCATCACTCACTTGGGAATGGTGGTAGCGGTGAACGTGATCGGGACGGAGCGGTTCTTCGCCAGTAAGCAGCACCACCCCTCGGAGAGAAACAACTGCGCGGCGGCGCGGCGGAGCTGACAGTACACGACTGGCGCGGTCAACAGTGATGGCAGAGTGGGCTGAGGGTCTCAAGGAGATGGAGCTCGGATGGCTGCTGCTTTACGGCCTCATTATCGTGAGTTGCTCCCTGGCGGAACGTGGCCCGATGGATGTGAGCTGACCGAGGGTCTGCGTTGTAGCTTACAAGCTTCCCACCTTTGTTCGGGTACGGCACAACCATCTCAATGTGTGGATTTGCTTTCGGAGTCCGCAACGGCTGGCTGCTCGCCTGTGCTGGGTGCCTCACCGGCAGCGCCCTGGCCTTCATTGTTACACGGCGCCTCATCAAGCTCTTTGCGCCGCTCTTGGCAACTCAACCAACTTTTAAAGTGAGTCATCCTCGTTTGGTAGTGGAGACCAATCGAATTCAATGCTGGGAAGGGACAATGAGTACGAGAAGATCCGTCATAGCTGACACGTAAGCTCCATCTCAGGCACTTTCCACCGCCGTGCGAGTCAAAGGACTTCCTTTGGTCGTCTTGATCCGACTCTGCCCCTTCCCCTTCCCGTACTCGAATGCCTTCTTCGCCTCCATCGAGACGGTGTCGCTCTGGCAGTTTCTCGTCGCTACTCTCGCCATCACCCCGAAACTCCTCCTGTGAGTTGCCGTTTTGACGGGCTTACTTCTCTGGGTGATTGTTAAATCTTGAATCATCGAAGGCACGTATGGACGGGACATACAACGTTCCTCTTCGCTAGCCCGGACGAGAGGCACAAAATGGACTCCGGCTCCAGGGTTCTCAACGGAGTCTACATGTGAGAGACCCTCTTCTCTTCCATCAAGACCATCAGAATTTGACATCTCTTGCTTCAAGTGCTGTTGGGCTTGCTCTCGGTATCGGAACGTCGTGGTATGTCTCACGAGTACGTATTCGCGTTTCCAATCTGCTCTTCATTCCACCACGTGTTCTCATCACCCACGCTCGCTTTTCCAGCTCACGATGCAGTACGTCGCCGAGATCCCACCAGACGACATAGAAGCCAACCTCCTGAACGACGTCGAGACGATGCTGTACGAGGAGGAACATTCGTCCTCGAGCGAGCACCTGCCGACACCAGAAGAAGGCGAGGGAGAGACGATCGTGCTCGCACCGAGAACGGCGCCGACACCTTCCACTCCCACACCAAAACCTGTAGCACCGCCAGTATCAAGAACGCTGGTGGATATCGACGAGCAACCGAGACCGTCGGAGGACGGGTGGGGTGGGTCAATGTCGGATTTCTCGAATGACGGGTTGGACGTCGAGGAAGGCGAGGACCATGTTTCCGATGCGGACCTGTTGGGATTGGGAGATACGACGCCGACGAGACCGAGGATGGATCATTTTGCGTCGTCCGACACGGTTGTGGGGAGGGATAAGCGGATGGATTGAGGGGCTCTTTGTACACATCGATGAACTTTGTAGGCCGTTGCTAGAGTTGAAAAAGACAGAGGGTCTCAACAAATTTTATTGAGCCTCTTTCGTACAAAGGCCGACTTGTCCAACTGGTTTCGCCGCTCGATAATGCTGACGTGGCTAAAAGAGGTCAAGGATAGATAGCCAATGCAGATCACGGCCACTTCACGCTCATAACCACTCTCCCGACTCCAGTATCTCTACCCTCTCCTACACCCTCACCCCACGCCGTCTCAATCCCCGCGCCCATCTCCTCCGCCCTCCTTCTAAACTCGTGTTCTCCTCCACCGACCCCAAAGTAGATACGCTTGCACGCGACAAGGCAAGTCGTCGTCTCGGGAATGCAGGCAGAGTTGAGGAGGTTAAGCAGGGGTGGGAGAGAGGGGATGGAGTAGATCGTCTCGCTCGTGAGCACGAGATCGAACCGGTCGTCGACGTCAACTTTCATGCCCGACCAGTCGCCCTCGAAGAACTTGAGCTCAATGTTCTCCCTCTTGAGCATGCTTTCGAACGAGTCGAGGAACTCGGGGTTGACTTCTACGTCGCCTGGTGGGAGGTCGAAGCCGGTTTCTGGGCTCGAGGCGAGGTGTTGGGCGTAGGCGAGGAGGATGTTGGGGAGGGTGATGAGAGATAGGACTGTAGGAGACAAATCAGATTGTGGATTCAAACTTGACTTGTGTGGATTGAGAAAGTGGAGGTCAAATGCTCACCTTGTTTGTTATAGTCCTGGAGATAGACGCGTGTCTTCTTCGGTGTCGGTGCCCCCTCCTCCGTAGGCGCTCGCAGAATCTCCCCGATCAACCTCGAAAACACTGAGCAAGACGGTAGTGCCGTCCCACATCCGAGCTGAACCCACATCATCTATCAGCTCTTCCCCAACCCCTCCTCTGAAAAACAAACAAACGCACCTCGAGGACGCTCTTGCCCCTCACGAGCTCCGTCTCGCCAGTCTGTCCATACCCCAACCCATCGAGGCAATCAACCAAGTCCAAACTACACTCCCAGGTCTTGAGTCCACCCTCGTAAACGTTCTTGACGAGGTCCGAGTCCTCGTCCACGAACTGCTCCTTCTCCTTGCCCTTGCCCGCCTCGCCCTCGCCGAGCTCGTCGGCCTCTGAATCCTGCGCAATAACTTGGAATCGAGCATCAAAAAGATCCCGACGGAGGATGGTGACTTGTCGAGGAGCGTCGGAGGTCGTGAGCGGGACGGAGAGCGGGGTGTACGAGATCAGAGGCGGCAGGGTGTCCAGCTGTGTAACCGCGAGTAAGCGACTGTTCTGAGCTTTCGGAAAGCAGAATGGACTCACAAGCTCTGATAGTGGGACTTCGGCGTGAGGAATGGCGCTGGTAGAAGCTTCTTCGGGCGGTGGAGTGGCCAGGCGGAGCGACGAGGTCGACAGGGCGAGCTCCGCGTCGAGCTCCTCATCAGGCTCGACATCCTGCAGTATCACACATGAGAAATCTACACATATTCAGAACAACCTGTGGTACTCACGAAAGAGAATGCGAACGACATGTTTGATTGGAGGCCGACCCTTGAGCTGGCGCGGGCACCAGTCCAAAACTTTTGTCGCCAAGTCCTCGGACCTGGGGAGGCGATCGTTCGGCAACAAATTCAAGAGCGATTCTTGTTGTGAGCAGCACGCTAGTTCTCTCCAGCTTGAAGGTACATGGATTGTACTCGAGCTTGTGGCTGGCTGGTTCGACTTGCGAGCGACCATCTCCTCAACACGTGGCGCTTTCTCGGGCCTTTGGATACATTCTTCACCCAAAGACTACAGAACCGACTGCAAGGTGACACTATCAAAGCTTCGAAAGACCTGGACCTGCCGGCTTCCATCCCCCTGCCTTGACCAAGTCAAGCCAATCCCCCAAAGCGGCCGTGACCTTTGGCTCGACGCGTTCGTCCTGCAACAGCCAGTGATCCGCTCCCTCAACGAAACGAACTTCCAAGTTTCCGGCTGGGAAAGCACCTAGCACAGACTTGGAGGTGGCCATGGAAGGAGGGAGGGCGGCGTCGAGTGTGGCTGAGAGGAGGAGAGCGGGGATGTGAGGTGGGAAGGGATCGTGGTTGTGCGCGACCTCCTCGTGGTGATTGACTGCTCTCGTCTTGTACCAGGCCAGAGGGCCGGCCATGCCTCCCTTGTTGAATGTGTCGATGTAGTGGTCGAGTTCCTGCATTCGAAAACTGGTTAGCAACGAGAGACAAACGGCGGAGCTGAAGGCCACGTACAGCTTCAGGCAGAGGCGGAGGGAGCTTCCCAGCCCGTCGAGCCGCAATTTGGCGCTGGATCGAGGCCTGAAGCCTTCCTTTCTTGACCCAGTTCCCCATCTTCCCTTCCTCTGGCACGGCCTGCTGACGGCGGAGGTTGGGCGAGTGCATCGGCTGGAGGAACAGGTCGACGACTTCGGAAATCTCGTCGATCGCTTCGGGCGTCTTGAAGTAGAGTTGGTAGCCAAAGTTTGGCACGTGCTTCTCCAAGAAGTCGTCCGTCATGAGTGGGGTCGAAGGGGTGCTGGGTTTGGAGTACGGTGTGCAGACGACGGCGACGCAGTGAACACGTTCTGGGAAGTAATTGACGAAGCGCCATGCCATCTGCCCTCCCCTGTAATCCAAAAAGCTAATGAGAGATTTGCAAAACAGCTTGTTCTAAACTGGACTTACCAGTCGTGGCCAAGAACAAACACTTTCCCCTTGACGCCGACCTGGTCGAGAAGTGACGCAAGGTCGTAGGACATGCTCTTCATCGAATACGCCTCGATGTTGGTCGGCTTGGAGGTTCCACCATAGCCGAGCATGTACGGTGCCAGCACACGGTATCCTCGAGCTTGCAGGTCCCGGATCTGGTACCTCCAGCCGTACGGGAGGTCGGGGAAGCCGTGGAACAGAATCGCCGTCGGAGCCTGGGAAAGCAAGCTCCATTGGGGTCAGCTTGAGCCCACAGAGTCTTGTGCTTGTTTCTTATGGTAAGACTCGCATCTGATACCGGACCAGCTCTCGCGAGAGGCGCTTCGTCGATGAGCTGATATACATGGCCAGACGTCGTGGTGACGAATCGGTCCTTGAACGACCAAGGGTCCAGCTGATCCGCCTTGGTTGACATGATGTCCAAATAGCCAGTGACAGAAAGAAGTGGCAAGTGGAGACGGAAGCGGGGCAAGGATGAGCACGGTGTGGAGCAAAGGCAACCCGGCCAAGTGGTGCTCCCGCCCCGAAGTACGGCCACACGGCCACCTAAGCCGGGCTCGCACCGACTCCGCGGTGACGGAAACTCTCATCACGGAGTGAAACGTGTGAACCAGAACCAAATAATGCGAATGCAAATGCGTGCTCTACCGACGAAGTAAAACATGACTACGGGACTACACAGTCTGAGCCTGAGACCACAGCTCCTCGATCGCCTCCTTGCGCTCCCATCGCCTCCTCAACTCGTGCAGACTCATACTACACCCACCGAGCGTGAGCAGCACCGTCAGGTCTCGCAATGAGAGCGCCTGAGTCTGGAACACGGATTGGAGGAATGGCACGTAAATGAGGGACAGTTGGGCGAAGAACGAGACGCCGACGGTGAGGACCAGCATCTTGTTGATCTTGCCGGAGAAGAGGGGAACGTTCAGGCCGCGGTTCTGAAGAGCGGAGGCAAGATCGAGGAAGACGAAGGAGGTGAAGGTCTGGCGAAGGAGATGCAAATATCAGCAATCCGGCTTCGATCAGCACAGAAGCGGCGACCACGTACCATCGTCTGGTCTCGTTGCGCCATCGTCCCGTCCGAAAGTTCCCTGCCCAGCACGAAGAGCACTCCACAGATGATGATCGCAGCTGAGAAGCCGACACGAGCCAGGAGTCGCTGGCTGAGGATGGGCGCGTTCTTGGGTCGTGGGGGCCGTCTCATGATGTCGCGGTTGACGGGGTCCACACCGAGAGATTCTGCAGAAGTGACGCGTCAATACAAGCTGCGAGTGACGATTGGTTCAAATGGCACTAACGAGCTGGAGGACCGTCCATAAGGATATTGATGTACAGAATCTGTGCCAGAGCAATCGTCAGCGGAGCCCTCTGTCAACGAACTGGACCATACACACCTGCATGGCGTTCAAAGGGTTTGGAAGTCCGAGAGCGGTAGAAAGGGTGATGAGAGAAAGAGCGGCGACGGCGGTGGAGAGTTGGAAAACGAGGAAGTTCTGGATGTTGAGGAAGATGCCTGAAGAGAAGAAAGACGTCAGGTTGATATCCCACCTACATACCAACATTGGGCAACGCACTCTTTCCCTCTTCCACAGCCGGCAGAAGCGTCGAGAAGTTGTCGTCCACAAGGATAACGTCGGCCGCCTCTTTCGCCACGTCAGTCCCGCCCTTGCCCATGGCGACTCCGATGTCGGCCATCTTCAGCGCAGGAGCGTCGTTCACTGCAACCAATACAATGAGTACATAAACAAAAAGAACTGGTAGAGAGGTTACGCACCTCCGTCCCCTGTCATCGCAACAACGGCACCCCTCGTCTGGAACGCTTCGATGATCGCCATCTTGTGCCTCGGCGTCGTCCTCGCGAACACGCTAACTCCAGCAATCCGATCCGTCAGCTGCCTCTGACTTAACAAGTCGATATCCTTCCCCGTCAAGCATCCCGACGAGCCGGGGTTAACCCTGATGCCCAGCTGCTTCGCGATGCTCAACGCCGTCTGCTCCGAATCTCCCGTAATCATGACGACCTGGATGCCTCCAGCGTGGAGCTGGGCGATAGCCTGGTCGACGCCCTTCCGTGGCGGGTCCATCATGCCTTGGAAGCCGGCGAAGACGAGCGAGTTGGGGTCAGGTCCGTAAGCCATGCCGACGATCCTGAGGCCGTTCGAGGCGAGCTCCATCGCTTTGGCGAGCACGATCTTGGTTACGTTTGGGTCGAGAGGAGCCGACGAGGCGTCGGAGCGAAGGTAGAAGCGGCACATGGGGAGGATGATTTCGATGGCGCCGGTGAGATACGTGGCGTCCGCACCGGAGGCGGTGTACGATCCTGTGACGGATTGGTATTTCGTTTCCGAGGTGAATGGGACTTCAAGTTTCCGAGCAAATCCCTGGCGTTGTTTCTAATATCAGCTGACAGCTCCATGAGCAAGAATGGAAAACCAAGCTCACCTCTCTCGAGTCGCGAAGTCCGACCATGGGCAGGACGTTCATGAGAGCGACCTCAGTCGCCTGTCCAACGTACTTCCCTGACCGGTCCTTGAACGATCCGTTGCAGATGTTTCCAGCGAGGAAGACTTTGGCTCGTGGGTCGTCGGGCGAGATGACTGAGGTGTTGCTGTCGACGTCGAAGACGCCGTGGTCGACGGTGAAGGCTTTGGTGACGGTCATGACATTCGTCGTCAGAGTTCCTAGACGCGGATGAGAAGAAATCAGCTGATATATCTTCGAAAGCTCAAAGATTTGACCGCGCACCGGTCTTGTCTGAACAGATAACCGACACGCTGCCCAAAGTCTCGACGCTCGGCAGCTTCTTGACGATCGCTTTCCGTTTTGACATCCTCAGCACTCCCAAAGCCAAAGTGACGGTGACGACAATTGGCAGCCCTTCTGGAATAGCGGCGACGGCCAACGAGACTGGTTGCGGGGCAGCCGAATGCGTCAGCACCTCTGCCGAGATGCCACCCTTTAGATGCACTGCACTTACCTCCAATCGTAAACATCTCCAACCACCCTCTGTGCTGAAACACTCCAATCAAGCAGATGATTCCAATAACTCCGAACGAGATCGCCGAAAGCTTGTTTGCGAGCTCGTCCATCGACAGCTGGAGCGGCGTCTTCCTGTCTCCGATCTACGCAAAATATGTCAGCTCCTTCCCGTTCCCCAGCCTGGTTTCACCACCAAAAACTCAGAGAAGAATCCCGAAGCTCACCTCCTGCATCATCGAAAACACGACTCCAAACTCGCTCTGCACACCAGTGCCAACCACAATGCCTTCACCTCTCCCACTCCTGACCAAAGTTCCCATGAACGCAATGTTCCTCCTCTCAGCTATCGGCAATCCTCCGACTCCGAGCCCAGCGGTGGCAATCGCGTCGACGTGTTTACGCGCGGGGTGCGTCTCGCCAGTCAACGCGCTCTCGTCGATTTCGAGCTGGTGAGCTGCTGTGAGCCTGAGGTCGGCGGGAATGCGGTCGCCAGTTCCGAAGGTGATGAGGTCGCCCGGGACGAGGACATTGGCGAGCTGGGTCGTCTTGTTGCCGTCTCTGTCGGAGGAGGTTGTGCACGTGGTTACGGAGTGAGTCTTGACCAGCGCAAGAGGGGAGGGAAGACAGTAACGAACCGAATAAGGTGACAGTAATGCGGTACAAGCTTGTTGAGGGCCTCTAGGGACTTTTCCGAACGCTGCTCTTGCACGAAGCCGACTGTTGCGGAGGGCGGGGGAGCGGCGCAGTGCGCGTCGACGTCAGCTCAATGTTGGTCTCGTGAAGGCGACACGAGGTGCAGAGGGTTGAGAAAGGGAGAAGGGGAGCTCACCGGTAATAACGATAAAGATTGCGGCGAGGATGCTGCTCGCATCGTCGTAGTTGCCCACGACCGCACTGACGGCCGCACTGGCGAGCAGGAGGAGGTTGAGCGGGCTCTCGTAGAACTGGCCCACGAACTTCTTCCACAGCGGGTCCTTGGCCTCGACCTCGAACTCGTTCGGGCCAGAGAGCTCTCTGATGGCCGGCACCTTGGCCGACGCGAGTCCGGACGAGGACGAGGTGCCGAGCGCGGAGAGCGTCTGCGCGACCGACAACGTAGCATGGTGCGCGGACGGCGTGATCGGGGACGTCGTGTGCGCGAACGGGTGATGGGAGGCCTGGGGTGGAGGGGGAGGATAGTTGGAGGTCTGAGGCGAGGCGAAGGAGGGGAGGATGTGGGCGGCGGGGCTGCTGGACGAGGGGCCCGCGAGGTGCGAGTACCTGCCTGGCGCGGCGCTCTGCTGGGTCGCGCCGAGGGTGATGGCGGTGTCTGGCTCGTGTCGTCTGAGGGAGGTGCTGTAGGCGTAGTGGTCGTCTGGGGGCAGCGCGGGCGAGCTCGTGCGGGACGGGCTGGGCGAGACGGCGTCGAGCTGGGTCGAGAGGCGGAACGGCAACGGCGTCGACGCGCCCTTTTCGGGCCTCACGTCCGACGGCATCTCCTTGAGCCTGTCGTCTGACCTGTAGTGAGAAATGTGACGAGAAAAAAAGTCGTGCGAGAAGGGAGGAACGCAACCAGGCGCGCTCGCGCCCAAAGATGGCCGGCCCAAGTGCCCAAAGCTCAAAGTCAACTGGGGCGCGCCAAACAACGAGCGCGCGCCGGTTGCTTCTTGTCCTACAAGTCTCTACATCTCGCATTATCGCTCAAGTGAGGGAAGGATGGTGGACACTAGTGGAGATGAGGCAGTGTTTGTGAACCATTCGGTGCAGGACCGCGAGGACTCGGCGGGTGAGGAGGTGAGCTCTTGGTGCTGCCTGATCGCGTGCATCCAAATCTCACTATAGTCTCACCAGTCGGAACGAGCGCGACCGTCGACATCTTCGCTCAAACGGAAGCACTCGCCTGCACTGGGATCGGCCACACCCACCCGCTCACCTGCTCCAGAGTCCACCTCCGTCGCGCCGCCGCCGACCTTTACCCCACACAGTACGTCCACTTGTTGCTACAATGATCAACTCACAGCCAGACAGCTAACATCAATATTGAATGTACTTCTACAGCTGCACATCTCCCTCCTTCCTCTTACGACTTCTACTCGACCTCCCGCACACATCCTCACAATAAGGGCAACTACCGCTACTCTCCGTGCGGACCATCCACCTCCACCTCCCTCCCCGTCGGCTTCCAGATCCACAGACACATCGAATCCCAACCGCAAGAGGTCCGCTTCTCGTGGGAGGACCGCAGTCCGTTCGTGCTCATCACTGAAGACGCGAAGACCATCACGGCGGAGAAAGGGTGGAGAGGAGCGAGAGCAAACGTGCCGATCCGGGAAGGCAACTGGTATTGGGAGATTACGGTCAACAGAGCTGGTGGAGAAGGTGGTCGAGAGATGGACGGCGTCGGCGAGGGCAGCTGGTGCAGGGTTGGCGTCGGGAGGAGGGAGAGCCCTCTGAACGCTCCAGTTGGCTTTGATGGGTTCGTCGATTGCCTTTCTTATTCATTCCGAACACAATTCTCCTCCTTTTCTGAGAGCTGACTAAACTTGAATGCGAACTAGATATTCCTACTCGTATCGAGATCGCGTCGGCGACGCCGTCACGCTCTCACGACCAAAACCCTACGGGCGGCCATTCACTTCTGGTTCGACTATCGGCGTCTACCTCTCTCTCCCACCTCGACCAACTCCATCTCCGCTAGACCGACGCGACCCAGCTCGGATCGTACGCAAGCGCGTCCCAATCCGCTACAAAGGCCAACTGTTCTTCGAGTCGCTCGAATACCTCGCGAGTAAGGAGATGGACGACCTCGGCATCGACCCTGCGACGAAGGTGAAACCCGTAGTCGAAGACAAGAAGGCCGCACCAGGAACGAAGGCTCCCCCGAAAGTCCAAGACCTCGGACCTCCGCCACGTCCGCTCCCGAAACTCGAGAAGTCGCGCATCGCGTTCTTCCTCGACGGCGAATGTCAAGGAGTGGCCTACGAAGACATTTACGACTTTGTGCCTCTTCGACTCCACGCTGGCGAGATGGGCACCAAGGGCCTCACGGGCGACCCGAGGGAGAACTGGCACGACGACGGCATGATGGGATACTTCCCGCTCGTCTCAGTCTTTGGCGGCGCGATCGCAACCATCAATCCTGGACCCGACTTTGCTTACCCGCCACCAAAGGACATCGAGGGTGCTCTCAACTTTTCGCCGCATCCTCCTACGTCAGCGCCGATCGTCCAGCCCGAGCGGAAAGTCGATGGTGAGGTGCTTCCTCCCTGGAGGCCGCTGTCGGACCGCTACGTCGAGTTCCTCGCTGAGCAGACGAGGTTGGACGATTTGGACGAAACAGCGTCGATCAAGGTGTTCCAGGCCGCTCGTGAGGCGGAGGAAGCGCTCGCAGCGAAGAATCCGACCGCGCACACTGGGTTCGGCTTGCCCCCGCCCGTGCCAGCGACGAAGAAGGGGAAGTTGTTGGTCGCGTCGATGGGTGCGATCAAGAAGGAAGATGTTGGAGTCGTGGGCTCGCCGTCGGCCAGTCCGAGACCTGCGTCGCCGGCACTGAGCGGAGTAGGGAGTGGTGTGGCCGAAGAGACGAAGCCGGGAGTCGGGTTGTCGGCGTTGAGCAGGGAGGAGGTTGCGGATAGTGATGGGGAGAATGTGGAAAGCGGAGATGTGGAGATGGTCGGGTGAGGAGGTAGGGGAGGGCATCTTGCTTAGGCAGCCGATTTGCAACGTGATCAAGCTTCACCACGTGTACCTGAGCGTTCAGAGATGCGACTTTTTGCGTGTCGTGACCTGAAACGGATGCAATAGGTTTTGTTCTACCGAATGGAATGTATGACTTCGAAAAGTGCGAGATGTGGCGAGAGTTGGACCACTTGGCTAAGAATAGGGTGTCTCGCCGGACGCCCAGCGGGACCAACGGGAGGGAGCCTGGAGGCCGAGGTTGTTTTTCTGCGTCTGCTTCACGCCGTCAGCTCGCCTCTAGCCCCTCGACTCTTGCCTCGACTGGTGATCGCTGCAAGTTTTACATCAATAAACGGTAGCTACTAGTTGGCATCGGTCGACTAGCCGCGTCTCTAGGCGGTGCACTCGCGCTCCCACTACCGAGCTCCTGGCTCCGTTCCTCCGCCGGCGCCGCCACTCCTCGCCCTATCTTCTCTTTCCGTTACATATCGACGAACGCGTGACAACCCCAACCTAGGCAACAATGTCCACGACCACGATCAAACCCACCATCCTCCGAAACCTCGTCACGCTCGTGCTCGGCCTCCTCCTGTTCGCGACGTTCGTCTCGGCCCACGAGCACCACGACGAGGAGGCAGCCTGGAACGACGACAACCCATTCACGAACGACGAGCCGATCGACGAGATCCTCAAGTGGCACATCGGAATCCAGATGACCGCCTGGAGCGGGTTCTGCGTCGGCATGGTGCTCGGCATCAACAAGTCGCGATGGCACGTCCCGCTCCAGTCCCTCTGCTGCGTCCTCACGTTCTGTGGGAACTTCCTCGGTCACCATCACAAGGGAAGGAGCTTCCATAGTACCGCTCACGGCCACTTTGCGTCTTGTAAGTTGCGTTGATTGCGGCGCGCTGACTGGCGCATCCAAGGGGGAGGCCGAAGCTGTGCGGGGGCGACGCTGCCGTCGTCTCGCGTCAAGGCCAGCGCTAACTCGACCGTTCTGCAGACCTCAAGTGGTACCTCATCATCCAGACGGGGCTGGGCATCTACCTCAAGCTGCACATCATGGAGGGAACGAAAGTCCGGCGGTCGGCGGTCATGGCGCACGGGGTTATCGGCAAGAGCTTCCCCGTCATGGCATGGGTGCAGTTCATCTTCGGCGGCATCGCCGCGCTGGGCTTCTGTTTTGGAGAACACTTTGGACAAGTAGGTGCAATCTCGTCCTTGCGAGCGAATTTCTGACAGACTTCTGACGACGTTTGCTGACCACGTGCTTTCCAGTGCCTTGCCCACTTTATCGTACGTCCCAGTCGTCAAGCTTCTCGACAATCAATTTTTGAGGGAAATGGCAAAGTAGCTGACACACTTTTCGTACAGATGGGGAGCGCGTTCATCGGCTACGCTATGATCCTGTTGCTCATGCTCCGCGTCGGGGCAGGTTGGCTCTTGCGAAGAGAGGTCTCGCAAGAGTTCCTCGACTCGACCACGATCGGCGTGTGGGGAATCGTCAACACGTTCACGGAACACGACGTGAGTTTTTGATGTCCGCTTCTCCGGGCTTTCGTTGCAATTCGCTGGATTCGGTGCTGACATGGTCTGCTGCATAGTTCTTTCGTAAGAGCTCTGGCTGGTCGCATAAAGACATGAATCAGTGAGAGATCAACATTCTTCTAATCTCTCAGTATAGGTCCAGTGACAGTTTTCTTTACTTAGCGTCTCCCTCGGTGTTCTTTGGTGGGCTGGAGGAGCATTGGGCATGTTTCTCAGTCGCAAGGGAAAGAGGTCTATCGTTCCAGCAGTAATCATCGTGAGGCGTTGTTTTCCTTGTCGTTTTACGAAACTGGCTGCTGACCTCACTTGCGTAGGCAATGACTGGATACGCCATGTCAGGACACGCTCAGAGCCTCGAGTTCTCCACCTCGGTTTGTTTTCTTCGTTTCAGAGGATTCGTACGAGCTCACTGACTCTCCCTGATCCAGGTGCATAAACTCTTCGGCTTCTGCCTCATGGCCGCCGGTGTAGCGCGCATCATCGAGATCTGCTTCGTCCTGAAGGACGCTCCGTCACCCGAAGTGACTCCAGAGGCAGGCCCCCGAGCCTTCCAGCACCTCACGCCTTTCCTCCTCGTCTTGTCCGGCCTCACCTTCCTGAGTGCGACGGAGGAGCAGATGAAGTGGATCTCGGACAGTGGGATGGACCCAATTACCTAGTGACTCGTCTTGATTTTTTCCGAGTAGCAACAATACTGAATTGTCTTTGCAGCGCCAATATTCTGTTCTCGACATCATTGTGAGCTCTCATTCAGACACGTGTCAGATGCAGCGGGGCTCACCGACTCTCTCTTCGCGACAGCGTTATCTACCTCGCCGGCAACGCTCTTCTCGAGCTCTTCGAGAGGACCAGGAAGGATCCCAACGCTCCTCCTCGTCAAGCAGGGCAGGACGATGTCGAGCGAGGACGAATGTGGTACGGCATCCCCGTGCCCGATTTCAACTCGTTCCTCTCCGGTCGAGGAGCGTCGCCGGAGCACGACAATCGCGAGCACTACGAGTCGGTGCCTCTTACAGGTTCCGCTGTCTCGGGTGGAGCGACGATGGCGGAAGGGAACGGCATGGTGTTTGATCTTGGCGAGGAGGAGTCGGAAGAGGATGATGGCGGCGACAAGTACTGGTCAGAGGAGCGGGAGAAGGGACACGTATAAGCTATCACACTATGTCCACACGATGTTTATATGCAACTTGGGACTCGCATTTGTTTATTACTCGAGAAGAAGATGCTCTGCGTTTGACCCCTAAAGCAGCACCTCGGCCTCGTGAGCCGCGGTCCCAGACCAGGTCAACACTCAGCTTCCGACGCTCTTGAACGATTCAGAAACTCGACAAAAGGTCTACCAGAGGTGGTCTACACACGCCGCTTCTTCCTCGGCTGTTGCTTCGACGGTGATCCTCGTCGCCTCCACACGGTCATTTCAGAGCCGTTCAGTGCCTCCACACCGGCCCGTCCCCCGGCTGTGGTTCTCTGCACCTGGCGGACTTTACAATCCACACGAGTTGCATGGTGTCGTGGATATTGCTCGTGGCTACAGCCTGCTTCAGACTATTCCGATGCTCGGGTTCCACTCTAGAACGTTCCGCTGCTCTGCCAGACATGACCCACAACCGCCGAAATCCGCACCGTTTCGCTGGGGCGTGCGCTGACAAACGTGCTGAGCGAGCGGACCGGGGCGCGGCGGCGAAATTCCAGCTGGGCGGGGGTCTTCCTCCACCTCCACGCTTCGAAATCTTTGCTGACCTCAGTCTGCGAAAGCCGCTTGGCTCTCAAAAGTCTGCTCGTCGTGCCCCCGCTCCTTCCTCTCCTTCCTCTACTCCACTCCCGCCGTTCTCCTCCCACCGCGCTCGACCCACACCACACCACACCGTCCGCGTTCCTTTTTGTTGTCGATCCAGGGATGAAGGACATTCTTCGCGACTCGACTGTCGGCCAGTTCCTCAACTATGTGTCCAAAGGTCGCATCCTGCCCTACGCCGACCAGCGCCCCGACTATGTCATCCCGTCCAAGTACCTCCTCTCCGGCACCAACGTGGTCGGCGGCACCGGTGCAGCCACGCCCAACAGCGACCGGACTTTGTCGACCAACCCGACCTCAGACGCCATCACGCTCGTCGACGCCGCCGGTGTAGCAGTCAAGAATACTTCGGACCTCGAAAAGGGTGACGAACTCGCAGAGGCCAAGAAGCTTGCCAACCCACTCACCGTCGTCGAGGATCCGTACCTCGTCACCTGGGAGGGTCCCAACGATCCTGACAACCCAAGGTTCGTCTGGCTCTCTGATCGCTGTGGAATATTCCAGCTAATGCTCATTCCCTCGTTCCCTCTCTTTGCTTCTCAGGAACTGGTCGAAGAACAAGCGCGTCTTTGTCGGCTTCCTCATCGCCTTGCTCACCTTCTCAGTGTATGTCGAAGTACTTGTCTTTAGTTGCTGTACACTCGAACTGACCTCAAGTATGCTTTTAGATATATTGGAAGTGCCGTCTACACGCCAGCCATCCCGGGCATCATGGCCGACTTTGGCGTCTCGCAAACGCAGGCCACGTGGGGACTGACTCTCTTCGTTCTCGCTTACGGAATCGGACCTAGTGAGCCTCCACGCGATTTCTGGCTGTAAGCCACAATACTGACTTCCCTTTTTGCTAGTGTTCCTTGCCCCAATCCAAGAGATGGCAGCATTCGGCCGCAACCCCGCCTACATCGGCGGACTCTTCCTCTTCGTCCTCTTCCAGGTCCCCGCCATCTTTGCTAAGAACATCTCGACCATCCTGGCCTTTCGCTTCTTTGCTGGGTTCGTTGGATCGCCCGCGCTCGCCACCGGTGCTGCCTCGATGGGCGACATCTTTCCGCCCTTGGCTATGCCCTACGCCATCGGGACCTGGGCCATTGGCGCCGTCTGTGGTCCCGTCTTGGGTCCTGCCAGTGCGTCCTCACTTCTCCTCCTTTAACATCAAACTCCAACTAACCATTCTTTACAGTTGGTGGATTCGCAGCTCAAGCCAACGGCTGGAGGTGGCCCTTCTACATCCTCCTCTGGATCAGCGGCTTCGCCTTGATCGTCCTCACCCTGTTGCTCCCCGAAACCTTCGATGAAACGATCCTCCTCCGCCGAGCTCAGCGTCTCCGCAAACTCACTGGAAACCCTCACCTCCGCTCTCAAAGCGAGATCGACGCCGCCGAGGGACAGACGCTCCTCCAGGTCGCGATGCACAACTTTGTCATGGCGTTCAGGATGTCGGTCGAGCCTGCGATCGGGTTCGCCAACGTGTACATTGGTTTGATCTACGCCATCTTCTGTGAGTTCTTGGTTTTTGAAATTTGATTCGCGAAGCTGACTTTCGCCTCTTTCTGCAGACCTCTGGTTCGAGGCTTTCCCGCTCGTCTTCACCGATATCCACCATTTCAACCTCGGACTCAGCGGCCTCCCCTTCCTCGGCTTCGTCGTCAGCGGTGGAATCACTTTCTTCTTCTACGTCGTTTACAACAAGGTCCACATGGAGCCTCGCTACCTGAAGAACCCCGACATTCAGCCTGAGGTCCGCCTTGAGCTCGCCATCGTCGCGAGTATCTTTATCCCCATCTCGCTCTTCCTCTTCGGATGGTCGTCGAAGGCCTCGGTACACTGGTGAGTCATTACATCATTAAGTTCAGCGCAACATGTTTCTAACAATACTCTCATAATAGGATCGTGCCCATCATCGGTGCCGCGCTCTACCTGCCCGGAATCTACCTCAACTTCCAGTCTGTGCGTCCTTTCCTTCCTTTTCGCAATGATTCACGAGCTGACTTTTTTTTACTCAATTTTAGATCTTAATGTATCTTGCCATGGGCTACCCGACCCAAGCTGTCCCGATCTTCGCCGGCAACGACCTCTTCCGTTCCACGATCGCCAGTTTCTTCCCTCTCTTCGGAAAGGCATTCTTCGACAAGCTCGGCCTCGGCGGCGGATCGTCGCTTCTTGCTGGTCTTTCGATCCTCATGATCCCAGTCCTTTACGTGAGCCGCTTTTCTAGTTCTCCGCAGACTTGAAGCAGGCGCTGATGTGGCTTCCCCTCTCTCGATCAGGCCCTGATGAAGTTTGGAGGTCGCCTCCGTGCTCGTTCCAAGTGGACAAACTAGATCATTCACAGCATTTAGCCTTACTACATGTCATATAGAGCTTTGATCTTTGTACACAGCTTGTTGCAACATTAGCTTGAACCATCGCACACTCATGCTAGGGAGCCCTGGAGAGCGGTATGGGATCCGGAAAGGAACACCGCAACGAGGGGGCCCGGACTTAGCACTTCTTCCAGTTGATTAAAGTGAACAATGGACGTGCGCTGTGATGGAGAGGACCGTTTACGACAGCACCGCCACGAAAACTTGGAGGCGCACGTTGCAACTTCCTCGGACCTTTGTGCTTTCCTTTCACCTCCCGGCTTGCTCGTTCGTCCAATCCGAGTACCAGTTACTTCGAGCTTAAATTATTCTCCTTTGGCGGCAGAACGTTGACCAAGGCCGAGCCAGTCCTCGTGAGCCTGCCCGCGCCTTCGGGCGCCTTCTGGCCTCGCTGTGGCCTGCCGACCGCGGCTCGCGCCTAGGCCAGCGCTGGCTGGCGCTATGGGGGCCGCGGCCTCGCAACCGCGGTGCTTCCAATTGGCTCGATCTCGTGATTTTTGTGCTGGGTCTGGGTCGTGCGAGTTTGTTCGGCCGTATAAAGCGGGGGCGAGCGCGTCTCTTTCTCTCCTCCATCCCATCTCCCTGCGCCATCCTTACTCGCAAAGCCTTCAGAAAAAAATGAGGATTCCTGCACTTTTGTTCGCTGCCTGCTCCCTCGCCTCCGTGGCTACTGGTGAGCCAATCCTATGCATTCTCTAAGTGCTGGGTCGAGGTGCTGACGGCGGTGCTCTGCAGCTCACGAGGAGCCCTCGACGCCCGAAGAGATCGCGGCCTACAAAACTCTCCAGGAGTCGGTGTACCACTGTGCTCCCAAGATCAAAGCCTACACTGAGCAACGCAAGCGTGCCGTAAGTTTCGTACCTTCTCACTCTGCCTACGAGCACTCAGCTGAGATTTCGCCACTCTCAGGCTCGCCAGGCTGTCGGTGGAGTTCCCAGCACCGACGCGCAGACCATGTTCCTCGGCAACGCCTTCGAGATCGCCCAGGACAACAATGAGAAGCTTCTATCTTGCACAGAGCTCGAGGAGGCCAAGATCCGCAATCACACCTGCGTCCGTAAGTCGTGTTTTCGATGGGAACGGCAAGGAGTGACGTGGCTCACCTTCTGTTCTCGCAGTTTCGCCCGAGACTACTCAGGGTCCTTACTACCACGACCGTGGCCACCCTATCCGCCAAAACATGGCCGAGAACCAGCTTGGTCTCCCTTTCCTGATGGACATCGGAGTCATCGATGTCAAGACTTGCGAGCCCGTCGAAGGGCTACTTGTGGATATCTGGCATGCAAATGCGACAGGTCACTACGCCGGTGAGTAGAGCTCGCAAAGCTACCAAGAAGACGATTCTGATTTTTGTTTCCTTCTCCCAGGCCACCCCGAGCAGGAGGAGGCGTTGAAGTGGGAGGGACCCAAACACGAGGGACCCCGCAAGGGCTTGCTGTCCAAGTACCCTCGCACCAAGCCTGAGGAGAAGTGGCTCCGTGGTGCCTGGCCCACAAACAAGCACGGTGTTAGTCAGTTTACTTGTGAGTACCTTGTCCTATCTTTCAGTCGACGTGCTGTGGCAGTTTCTAATCTCGTTGCGTCTTGCAGCCATCTTCCCGGGTTACTACACTGGTCCGTATACTCTCTTCGTTCCAGCGTATCGGCGTGCGAGCTGACTCAGGTATGATTGTATGTAGGACGAGCGACCCACGTGCACGTCAAGGTCCACACCAAGTGGGAGCCTGAGGAGGACGGCACGTTCATGTCTGGCAACTTGGTGAGTCCGCGCGACCACGTGGTGCTTTTTCCTTACCTTTCGCTGACGCTCTTCTCGAAATGTATAGATTCACACGGGACAATTCTTCATCAACGACGGTCCGTTCTTACCTCCTTCCAGCAGTCCCATCAACAGCAATTGATTCTCTTGCATCCACAGAGATCAACGAGGTCATCGACAAGATCCACCCCTACACCACCAACCCCATCGCCGACAAATGGGGCCGCACTCGCAACTGGGACGACTCGCTTCAAATCTACCAGGACTCGCACGCCAACGGCTATGGCCCTACATTCGAGCTTGAGAAGCTTGGCGGTGTTTTCCAGCAAGGAGTAAGTCGCGGGCGCCTCCCCTCTGTCGCGTGAACGCAGGAACTGATGAAAAACTCTCTCTTTTTCGCTTCAAGTTCATGGCCTACATCACCGTTGGTGTCGATCTTGAGGCTTCCTATCCTCGCACTGAGGTACGCCCTAGTTTGCCTTTCTGAGTTTTTTCCCAGCATTCTGATGAAGTTCTTCTCCTCAGGCCTGGACCCCATGAGCGACGAACGACGGTCAGAAAAGGGAGTTACACGATGTGACAGTCTGCGAAAATGCCGGTTATACCCTCAGCTATTCTTTCCGTCATAAAGTAGGTGTAGCATTCATGTACAAACGCATTTCATCTTTCGCAATGGAAAAACGAGGGGAACGATGACGAAAACAAAGTCGCAGGACCCGTAGCGAAAAAGAGAGACAGAGAATCCGTAACGTTTCTGTTGGCTTTGCATGGCGCTTTGTTTTGCAGTTGATGTAGCTTTGCCTTGCAGTAAGCTGCCGAGTTTGCGCGCCTGCACAGTGGTGAGATGCTCCCCTCTGCGGCGCACGTCTCACTCAGCAGGCAGCCCACGATGGCGTGCAACAAAGCTGTTGTACATTACTATCCCTACCACTCACTACAGGCGTAATAACTAAATTTGTATCCACTGCGTAAGACAGAACCCGTGTTTCCTTTTTCTCAGATGAGGTAGATGAACTCGTCCAACTCCTTGTCGGTGTAGTCGAGGAAAGCGAGCTCTCCCTGGTGGACATCCGTCGCAGCCTCGTACTTGTCCGTCATCGAGAGATCCGCGAGCTTGGCGGGCTGAGAGAGGGAACGAAGGAGAACACGTCAGCGACCTTGCTGGAGGAAGGACGGTGGGGAAGGGGGATTGCGGACAAACCTTGCCGTTGGCCACGCGCTGCTTCTCCTTCCTCTTGTTGAGAACCATGAAGTTGAAGATCTGGAGCACAGTGATAGCGAGCAAGGCACAGAAGACAGCACTGGAAGTAACCTCGACAAGTCAGCGTCCCCGCTCGTTCGTTGTTGTTGAGCGAGAATGAAAACTCACAGCGTCGCCTTCATGCCCGGGAGGTACTCCGGAGCTCCCTTCTTGAAGAGGTAGGGGCCGACAATGTTTCCAACAGCTGAGGCAGCGTTGAATCCACACTATGTGTCGAAGGCTCCGTCAGCGCAGTACAAGAAAGGCTATGCGCGGACAAGCTCACCATCAAAGCAGTCTTCTTGGACTGTCCGGCGGTGTTGGCGGCGATCCACGAGAGGATGAGAGGGTTTCCAGCGAAGAGGAATGAAAGCGAGTAGTAGCCGAAAAGAAGGACGCCCTTGTTGGCAACGACACGGGGGACTGGGGGATACGTGTGAGTGGGAGCTCGTGGGTCGCCGCTCGAAAAACGAAGTGAGCTCACCAGCGTAGAGAATGGCAGTACCCCAGATAACAGGGATGGTGATGGCGATCAAGAAGGGTCCCTTGTACTTGTAGCGCGTGGCAAGCCACGAAGCGAGGAAGATGACGACCATTTGGAGGGCTCCGTCTGGAATCGAATGGTCAGTTAACTCCGATTTTGCAACGAGGTCAGAAGGTACTATCCAGCTCACAAGGAATGTTGAGGAGTACCGAGGTGGACGAAGAGAAGCCGGCAAGGCCCTTGAGGATGAGCGGGCCAAACACACTCGACACGGAGGCTCCGAGGTTGAGACAGAAGCTACCGAATGATGCTTGTCAGCTTAGGATCATATGTCGGCAGTGAAAGAGGACTTACGTCATGAAGAAGAACAACCACGACTTGGGCTCGAGGAAAGCCTCGATGACCTGCGCCCACTTGAACTCGGTCGAGACGACACCGGTGTTGTTGGCCCTCAAGCGCTCAACGCCTTTGGCGCGGTCCTCATGGGAAAGGAACCTGGCGTCGGCGACGCTGTTGTCCATCAACCAGCTGATACGTTGGAAAGTTTAAGCATAAGTGTCCATCACAACTCCGGGCAACAAGCTTATGAGGCTCACAAAGAGGCGGCGCCCGTGATGACGGTCACTCTGTCGTGAGGAAAGCAGGTCAGATCGAAAGCCGACTCGTGCATCATCCGAAAAAACTAACAATCCACAAAAAAGGAACAAGATCTGATACGAGTAAATAGCTCCATGTTGGATTTGTCCTAGATTTGGGAGAGTAAAGTTAGTGAGGAGTCGTGCCCCGGATGAGGAAATTCGAC